>KN885081.1:39821-50551 GCA_000934455.1 Apostichopus parvimensis | reverse complement strand
ACACCCCCTCCAATTAGACCCCTCCCCCGGGACGGTGATATCCCCCAAGCGGATACTCAAGCTACGGACATGGATATATGCTATGACATTATACCCAATGGGACGAACGACTTGAGCAAGTTTATTCTGTACCCTTGCATTCATCCGATGTTGTCTGTATTTACCACTTCTAATGACGATATGAATATTTAATCATATTCGTTCATGATTTCTCTAAACTGATTAACAGCACATGCTACCCGGGTCTTTCGTTATATCTCACACCCGTATACAATATTATAACACCCAGATCAAGAAAGTATGCCTGTATACACGTCACTCTGCAGGTAAAAGATTGTACTTTTTCAAGATTTCAACTGTACCTGATAAAACTAGGTATAAGCTCGCAGGTTTGCCAAACAAGATAACTTTCTAATTACATGATAACATGCAGAATTGAAGTTCAGTGAGAGCTGTGACTTAACTAAAAACTGATTTTGTCATGAACGAAAGTTTTATTGTACCAGTTTGTTTATTAAAAGGAAGGCTAAATATTTCTGTCAGACGGTGTTTAGGACGGTGGAATTTTTTTCAACGAAACCATTAAAAAGTAAGAAAGATCAACGATCCCAATATATTCATGTAATTTACATGACATATATCTATACATATATATATATATGTAGCATACGATAGATCCCCTTTGCTAAGAGTGTTACAATTTCCATATTTAATTGACGTCACCATGACGTCTTCAGACAATATTTCTAACATTAACTCCTCCTTTCAAATCCTCTTACTTTGGAAGATATGTATGTTCTTTGTTTTGTTTTTTCAATTCGTTTGAAATTAATTTTACCAAAAACGCAAATTCGAATGTCACATCGTGTGCATTAAATTGATTTAATGATTTATTATTCAGCTTTACGTTTTTCAATCATTTCATGATTTAGTGATACAAAAATGGCCGTGAGATTGATTATTAAATATAAATGTACTCGGTAGTATAATTACAGGGAGGATTACAGTTTAATATTGTAGTTAATATTATACCAACAGTAGACGATAACGCGTTTCTTGAAAAACAAATAAACTTCACTTCCTGTCATATTCCCGCGTAAATAACTTTGTCGCTGTATATGAACTGGCTATTTATTACCGATTGCTCAATGTAGCTGCATGATCTAGTTAAAGGAAATGGCAGAACATTTCGTCTTCCTATTTCGAAGGAAGGTCGCGTATATCTAATAGATATGTTCACATCATCTCGCAGCTGAAACAGACAAACCACTTGCGGGTGTATTTTTTTTCTTCCTTTCCTTTCCGTTCCCGTATCTGACAATGTAGGCTATATAAGTATCTGAAAAGCGACCCATCTTATGCGCAGTTTTATTTCCGCTTGATGCATCCTCGAGGCAGAAAATTTGATTTCATGAAAATCAAAACGAAAAAAAAAAAAGATCTGAAGGTGGATGGAGGGGAAGGGGGGGGGTGAACAAAAGTCTGCAAATCATTTTGAATCTCTCATGGTAACAGCTAAAGGCGACGGTGTAACACACTTTACTGTAGGCAAAGTGGCTTTAGTGGACGATATATATATAGTTGTAACATTCTATGGCCTCGAGTGATGAATAATGAAGCTATATGTATTATAACTGGTGTTATCTGTCGTCCTAGATTTAAAGTTCCAGCTCTTATAGATGTTTAACAGCTTTAATGGTATAACGATATTTGAAATCAAAGTGAAAATGAGATCGCTTGAGTGACCGTGACGCAGTATAGTTGAGATTGCTCAGAGAAGATATTGCCACTCATGCATGTCCAACAACTGTATTGGTGTTGTTCTTTAAGGAATTGAAGGAATATGCATGTGGGGCTTGGAGTGGCGGGGTGGTGTGGGAGATGGATTTAGAATTAAAGGGAATGCATAGTAAGATATATTTATATATATACATATATATATATATTATATATATTATATATATTTTTTATATGTTATATATTCTTACTTCATTCCCTTTAACCCTCCAACTTTCTCCCACCACACTAAGCCCATCTCTCCCTCGTCACCCACTTCCGTTGGTCAATATGTTTACATCATATAATATTGTGGGACATACAGTGAAAAGCGTTTATGTGATTGAATGACTGAACGATGGTGAAAAGTCTTCTTCTCTAGTCCGGAAATAGCAAACGGTTTAACAAGGCCTTAAAATCCGTTTCCTTTTACTACGAAATTTTAATAATCCGATCAAAAATTCATCGAAAATAGCAAAGCAATCCCGCGACCACAACAGTGGTTTACAATGCATGCATGTCTTACTAATAATTCTTCTCAGAACAACATTTATTGATAAATACTTGTAAATTACAGAAAAAAGGCAGAGAAAATAGAAAGAAAATCACCGCAACTTGCTTGTAAAGATACAAAAAAAAAACATTTCCGCGTATAACTTATACCGAGACAAGAATGCCAATCACAGAGTTCTTAACGATTGCTTTAAAGATTAGTTTGTGGTGTGATTACATGTTTACTATAACTGTACGTAATAAACGTTTACCTTGAGGTATTTATTTATATATCAGCTTATGTGGTCTCTAATCCACAACAGGAGTATATAAATTCTTCAAACGAACAATATACACACCGCACAACAACAGACTAAAAATGCCTCATTTCCTTGGAACGCCATGCGGACATTATTTTTATCTCAGTGTAACAATGAAAAAGGTGTCACTTCTTGAACGTGAAAGCCCTTGAACTTTTTTTTCGCCAAACCAACATTTTGTTTACGAGACTTTAAAAGTCTACCCTTTTCTTGGTGACCTAGAGACCCTTTTGTTCCCCCTCCAGAGACACAAAAACTATAAAATGATTATTTCTGCTCGTGAGAAAGGTGAAAGTGATAATTTTCCCCCAAAAAAAGTCACTTAATTTTTTTAAATGTGACTTCTATGATCTATATCGTGGTTTAAGCAACAACTAAAAGTGACCAAATTTTGATGGGCTTCTATGACCTATTGACCTGTATTTATGGCTTTTTCTTTGCTGCTTTATAGCATTCGAGTTGGATTTAAACTATTTACAACAGGGACATCGGAGTACTGAGATATATAACCAACTATTGGTCTGTATATTGTCCTAAACAATTGTGACACAATATGACCCTTTTATGGTTGCTTACCGCGTAACACCTGTAACAAATTTAAAGGTCCTTTTTTCTGTTGCCCTGAAAATTTCAAAAAACTCTATAGGGGATTCAAATAGTGCCTTCCTGGAGGGGGTTTCACTTCCGTGTCCGCAGTTTATTTCGCTAAGATACAGAGGAATTGAAGGCAGTTTACAACTGCACATATATAGCTCGACGTAAATTGTCGTGAAAAACAATATATTTTCGCTTCTCGTCCTAGTCAGATGTGATGTAATTGTCTTTCGTTGGAAACTTAGGAAACACGCGATCTTTCAAAGATGGACGGATTACATGACGTCATATACTATTAATGCTTACATTGAATTACTTGAGACTTTTAAAAGAAACGATTCCCACCGTCATGTAATTAACTTTATTAAGTCAACAAAGTTTAAATTATGGGGTCACGTGACGACTTGAAAGTGTTCCGATCGAACGAGATACTATAAACTGATAAAGTATGAGGCCTTTGCGAACTTTTCGTTTCATAATGAGAAGATATCTAAAAGGTGTTTAAATTTGGTCTTTATTCACTTATATATATATATAATTATATATGATAGTAGATGTTCTGACAATCTAATTCTCAGGTGTATCTTGACAGTTCCAGCAATCAAATTTAAGGTCACTAAAACATTGAAAAACAGTGCGTACATCATTACGTAGATTAAAAGAGAAAAGAACAACTTCAAAGGTATATTTTACCGCCAAGAGCTCGTTTATCAAATTTTATACAGGATCCCTGATCGTATAGCATAAAACGACTGATATGATCGGAAGAAAACGATTAAGCACGAAAGCAACTGTTGACTGATTCTTATGACATTTACCACTACCATCATATTAACAAATAGGCTATAAATAGCATATACATGAACTGATCCTATGTACTAACACAATGAAGGTTCTGTACAAGTTTCCCATTTTGGAAAATAACCGAGTTTTATCAAAGCACCTATTGCCTAAAAGCTATAACCACCAGGCTACTGATGGTCCCGTTTATTCAAATTCATTAATTTGCATATTAATACTTTGACAAAAGTAAACGATCTTTATATAGGAAAAAAGCCTATACTTGTAGTTGACTCGCTATGTTATATAACCAATTAGTGAGATAATCTTGAACAACCGCGTGTGACCAGTATTTCTGTAGGTGCCTATTGTGTCATGCCATGTGGTAATAAAAGCAAAATCAAGCTGAATGTCCAAATTATCTTATTAGGTCCGCCTGGGCAATTAGTATCCTACAAAGATACGGTATATCGTGAAATTTCTTTCCTTTCTCGTTGTTACAAGATCTGTGATGGGCTTTTCTTTGGAAAGCCACTCTATTCAAAGGTTTGAGCTGAAAGATTCGATCATGTTAATAAAGTAATAGACGTATCTAGTAATCCCTCGGTTTAGGTAACTTGATTGTCGCAAGGTTTAATTTCAATAGCGTCCAATGTCATTAATAAAACGGCGTTCCATAATGAGGTAATTACCGTTCATCATCTTCACTTTGTCTGAAAGTGACAAAGCAATGACTCCTCGCAGTGGGTTCAATTCACGGCTAACAGAAAGGGATACACTGATAAATATATACGTGTTTGAACAAAGGAATGTAATAATGACTGTTACATCACGCTATCTTCGACTCAAGGCTTGTAGCGAACTGCTTTTAGTAAATGTAAAGCTTTTTGTGTAATGCTCGTTTTATTCTCTGTATACTGTTAATGAGTATAGTTGAGGGTGAATTGAAGTGTAAGAAATTGAAGGTTCAAACCAAACGAATATACAATATATAAAGTGTATAGTATACAAGTCAAAGGTCTTCGCTTGCGCATTTTTTTGAACCAGTCGCCGTATGACGGATGACGTCACTAAATCCAATTTCGGTAACAACCAATCACGGTATAGATATCGAGGCTACATTTTGTATCAATACGTAAAATTGCACAGGTGTACGCACATCTGTATATAGTACTGCGGAGTTTTGCTTTCTGTTTCATCGATTATGCACCACTTTAGCATTTCGTTTCAGATACATCATGATACGTCTAATGTTCAATCCCCCACCCACACCCCTCCCCCCCCCCAAAAAAAGGTGTTGCCCAAAAGTCGAAATTTCCATTTATATAGTAAATTCTCTGATGAAACACAGAAGTTCATAAAATTGTCGAAATTTTCAATGACCCGTCTGAGACACC
Source organism: Apostichopus parvimensis (assembly GCA_000934455.1). Lineage (NCBI taxonomy): Eukaryota > Metazoa > Echinodermata > Holothuroidea > Aspidochirotida > Stichopodidae > Apostichopus > Apostichopus parvimensis. Next base: position 45,192 of record KN885081.1, on the reverse strand, counting down.
GTAGCAGCTACAATACTTAAATACTGAAAGGACCCCCCCCCCCTCTCCCCTCTTCTGTTTTTGACCCACATTTTCCATAGCAATGTAAAAATTTAGCTTCTTCAGACAACAAATTTGGATACTTGTGGCCTCGACCCACAAAAATCTCGTCGATTTTTTTCTGCCAAAGTCTACATCTTAAGGCTATTTGCCAATAGGAACCTGGGCAAAATTAGCAGCTATTGTCGTTAATTAAAGTGACGAAGTCATAATTCGTAGCTAATGGTTGCAATAACGTTAATACGGGACAACGCACACGTTATCCGAAAGAAAAAATAACAATTATGTATTTGATGAGAGAAACACACCCACTGATGAGTAAGTATATGTGCCTATAGTCAAATATAACACATATGCATTAAATCATGTATTCGTCATATACAAAATTATTGCAAAAAGTCAATAGCCAAATTAAGAAAGAAATATATATTTGTAGCTTTATCAATAATGATGACTTCATCGTGAAAATCGTTTTTAATTCCTGAACAACATTTCAACATATGGTGAATACTCTTAACTTTGGCATCATTTGAATATCCAGGAACGGTGTCAATTGGTCGATATTTTTGTTATCCTGCTTCTAACTTTGTCGCTTGATGAGTACAAAGATCGTGCATGTGCTATAAAAAACATAGCTTGAACTGTGACTGTATATCATGCAGCAGATGGCCAATGGAGATGTTTCGTTCAAACTCCTTTTGTATAGGAATCCCATGTGTGAAACAGAGATCCAATGTATAACACCTTTGAGGTGCCAACGAAGTTTTCCCCTTTCGCCGTTAGAATCTTAGGTTGCTTGAGATTGGAAATGTAATGCATATTGTATGTATTTGTATGTATGTATTTTAGATCCTCCTGCAAGCAGGAACTCACGAAGGAGCCTCATTGGCTTATCAAAGCCGCAAGCTGACCGAAGTCAGTCTCTTACCAGGGAGTTGTTATGGAACAACTCCCTGCTCTCACATTCATATTTAACGTCCATGATTATGAATTGTCAATTGTCAACAACTTTGTAACTGGACGACATACATTAATCTTGGAGTGACTCGAACCGGGGACCTTATGATTGGAAGGCACCGTCTTTAACCACTGAGCTAACACTCCACATATTTCAAGCTAACTCTATTCGTAGTAGTCATTGACATTAATTCTAATCCTAACTGCCAGTTGGAACCCTATCACCCTAACCCCCCTCCCCCACAACCACTTCGTTTAGCTGCTTATATATTTACCATTTAAATTTACACGCGGCCAAACTATCTCTCGTCCTATATCAAAACGAGTAGGATTGACAACTTTATGTAAATATATCGCAACGTAATATAGGCGGTAACTACAACATTTAACATGCAAACAAAGCATGCATACTATTGGAATAACGTCATCAGTTTCATTATCGCTAGTAGACCGAAACCTTGGCGATGTCTCATGAATTTCTTCAAGATATACTCCAGGCGATACTCTGTAACAGTTACTTCTTATTTTAGGTGTAGAAATTTCAAACTTTTGAATGTACCGTTTTAAGTTAAAAAACAAAGAGTTTAGACAGCAAAGAGGGGCGGCAAGTGCATGGCTCAACGGACGGACCTGCGGTAATCAATTGTAACTCGATTACGATCGCACACGTGCATCACACAAGGTGCAATTTTGTTTTAACATTGTTAAGTTATAAGCCTATCCTCAGTCATAGAGGTTGTAATGTCCTCCAAATCTGCAAAACATCTTCCTATTGTGACTGACTGAATGCAGATTGGGGGAGAAGCTCGCTGAGATATTGATTTCGAGGGTTTGGTCTTGAAAAAACATTTGTAATCTCAAGCAGTGTTACAAGTTCATCGCGCATCTTTACTTGATCGATAGTTCATTTATTGTATACGCTTCTCAGGTTAATTGTCTGAAATTAACTTATATCCACTGAAAGTTATGAAAACAAAACGCTACACACGCTGAGTCTGCGATATATATGTTATGTATACAAAAGGGAGGGGTAGTGTGTGAGGGAACCGCATGTAGGCTTGCGACATGACTTGGTTTAGTTATCAAGACAAAGACAAACTTAAAACAACATTTTCTTAAAACAATTTTCCTTTCCTAGTGCTCCGATCAATATATCATTGTCAGTTCTATATATGGACATAATGATGGTTATTAATTTCAAGACGATTGGTGGATTCGTTTAAAGTCGACAGAGACTTGTAGGTTATACGCTATAGAAAACGCTCGTTGCTAAGGCGGAATGCATGTTGTGATGTTTTTTCGCGAAACCGGACATTCCAGCGCAAACTTGAGGTTTCACTTTGTATTCATAACTAGTTTTAGTTATAATTCGTACACTGTCCCATAAAACAGTTACTGGAACATAAATCAGAGGCGTCTAAATTCTGGTTGGGCCGCGGGGACTCTTCCAATACAATCTATCACTTACTTTGTGGGGTCCCTTCCATGATTTCCTGTTCCCCCTATACTTCAACCCGGGGCTGCAGAGCCCTTTTACCCCTCGCGTATCCTCCTAATTTCACCAGTGTGCTTAAAGAAAATATCTTGCAGGACCGTTGTATAGCACAAATTCCACTTGTGCATTCAGCGTGCGCATACAGGAACTGTTAAATATTTGATACAGTTTGCACGATAATTAATAACGAGTGAGAGTGCATAATTAGCCATCTTTCATTTCGCGCCTCGAAAGTTGTTCTGCTCATATACGTGTCGTCTGCGTTCATTTATGTACAGTATCGATAAACCCATTCCTAGTTAAACAACCTACTTAATCATGCTGCGTCAAGGACTCTGTAAATTATTACGTGAACTGTATTCCATATTTCATATAGCTCTGTTCAGTTTTTGTTGTAAAAATCCCAGTTTGCGACATTTTGTCATGAGCGAAAAGATTAACCACTTTGGGAAGCAGATGGAGACAGACGCGTCAGTGTCTGTGATCATCTTGTGTAGATGATAGTCCTATCGAGTATTAGGCCTACACATGATAAATAAAACCATGATTTTGTTTCTGTGTCGCTTATATATAAGCGTTCCATCATCTCAGAGTAGGAGGAACTGTTTATAAATGTTTCTGTGATTAAGTATGTAGAGTAGTATTGTTTCCATAGGTTGTAGCAATTTCACGAAACGAAGTGACTGTTGATACAAAGTTCATTGGAATCGACCAAACTAATGCATCCTAATTTATCACTCATTGGTAACGTAGTTGACGATGATGTTGTCAGTCGATTCTGACAAATTGTCGTTCAGACTTAGTGGTTAACATACACTTAGTGTTACATAGCTCTTTGCATAACCAAACGATAACTGATCTTAATATTACAATCACTGCTCGTAACCATGGAGATTATGGCAATGATAAGGTTTTCTTAGATACATACATATTGCTGATACGATGCTGATTTAGAAGTCAGATATATATTTCATTGCATAAACATTTTGGAAAATGCCAAGCTTACTACATATCGGTAGACATATCGTGTTTTGTTGTTGTACCTAGGCCTGCATTCTCATCGCTGAAACAGCATATGAAATATATGTAGGCTATATAGGCCTATGTATATAGATAGGCCTTCCTAAAATAAAATATAAAAAATTCCTTCGGATGGTAAATGAAATCAGTCTAAAATAACACCAAAAGTTTAAGGTTATTCTCAAGTTGAACAGAAATCTTACTATAAGTGACCTACCGAGTTACGTTTCTGTCGATTTTAATCATAAAAAAATTCTTGGAAATTTTCTTAGCAAGTTTTTGATCGTCTTGGATGATCATCTATAGAGACCTACTTATATGCCAGATTAAAAATTAAATCATAACGAAGGTTCATATATAAGATTACACAACAATGACGAAACTCAAACCTGTCACCTTTTTAGTTCATATTTTTGTCAAAAAAAAGGAAAGAAGAAGATGAGAGAAAATAGAATAATAAACAGGAGAAATTAGTTTACTATGACAAGCGCCCACCACTTGTTGAGAAGTTAATCATCACATGAGAGTACCAGTGAGGAATAATTCGCCCCAAGCCTTATGTACCACAAGGGTTCTGTCGAGACATCCTGACTATACGATGAGACAACTTCGATCCTTAGAGGGCAAACGTAAATTGCAGTCATAAAAATTGAAATCGTTTTCAAAATACTAAAGAATAATTTTTGTCCCTTAGGAGTCAACTTAGCTGAAGGGCAATATTACTTGCTATATAAAATGGAAGATCAGAAATAACATGGCCGTATAAAAGAGAGAATTCTTACCGAAATTGAGTTTGCTTTCCTGGCGTCATCCAAGTGCTTGAGAAACAACTATATATATATGAATTTTCGGCTTTTACCTTTCCACAACGGTTCACCTCCCCCAAAAATAATAATAATAATAATATATATAGTGACGTGCTTAATAAAACATGAATTAGCCTCGATATTAGCTTGATTCAGTTTTTAAGGGTGGGGTCTCGCCGTTGTAATACTAGGATTTTCATGACTCATCAAGTGTGATTCTTTACCTTCTGAATTTGTGAAGAATAATAACGAATGATCGTCTGCATCTTATAAGATTCGAACTATATATGATAGTACATTACACATAACACAGTATATATATATACGTGCCTTATTAACGTCTCATTAGGTACCGTATAAGACTAAGCGTATCTAAATGCGGATCATACAGGGAGGGTCCTGATGGCCAGGGCCTTCCTTCTAAAATATCTTTCGCGCTAAAAACATTAGCTACAGACGTAAGTTTTGTTTCAGTGCAAAGTACATAGTGGAAAATGTTAGAATGCTTCGCGCACGGTCATTACTTAAAACCGTTTACCGATATTATCTAATGCCCCACTACTTCAGTAGTAAGTTTGGTATCTTCGGATAAATCGTAGAGCGGACAACTGGTAACCCTTCTCCAAACATGATGGACGTACATGATAACACACTTCAAGCAGATTTTTCTTTAAAGTTAGTTTGGTGGATTCAATTTGTCAATGCTTTTTTTTGCACTTTGCTTTGCAAATATTGACAAACTAGTTGGAAATGTTGGGAACTCAATGGAATTTCAAAGGAGGGGGAGGGGGGAGGTGGCGAAATTCCAAACTTTGTCTTACTGATTTAGGTAGCGGCATGAACCTTCGGAAGGGGGATATTGAAACACTGAGAACGCCGGACTTCAGCCGGGGACTGTCCCACACCTGAAACCACCCATCTCTGGAACGTCCTTACTATGCTAGTAACCCTCGAGAACTGATGGGAGAGCCATATATAGGGGCGAATCAAGAATTTGAAAAGTGGGTTTGTAATGGAGTCGTTGAAGCTGAATGCCATATAGGGTGAGGGGGGG
>KN885080.1:98516-109263 GCA_000934455.1 Apostichopus parvimensis | reverse complement strand
AATGGCATCAATATCATATTCGTGCATTGTCCAAAGTAGTGACATATATTCTAATGTGGTTTTGTCTAATCATGTTCAACTGTTATCTGTCGTAAATGTTGAAAAATTGCTAATCATAATTTCTTATACACATCTAGCAAAAACGGTTGCTTATTCCGACGTCTATTCACTGATGTTTCACAATCATGAATTATAAATATAGTATCGCCCTGTAAAGATATAATTCGTAAATGATAAAAATGTTATGGACACATGCAAGGTTAATTGATACATTGAGAAAACCATCAGCATTTTTCTCTTCATTGCTATTTTATAAGACTTAAGCTTTTTTCAGTAGTCAACAAACAAAAAAGACAAATGCGGTTTGCCTTTATTCATGTGACATACACGGTCTCCAGTATATAACTTTTAATTTTTCTTTTCAAATTAAGGTTTTACTATTTTAATCATTATTAAGTTGGAACTTCAAATGACGCACTTTTTTCCGACCAAAGTATAGTTTTGTGTAAAAAAAAAAAGATTTATCAAAGTAGGAAATAAACTCCTCCAGAACCGTATTTTCTCTGAATCGTTAACAGGGTATGATATCAGATCAACGTGTAAATAGAATACAAGTTTATTTAAACCTTCAATCGGTCAAAAAGCAAATTCTTTTTCACCTCTCATGTTTTCTTGCCTAGGAGTTGACCCTGTAGTAACTGTTGTACCAGTATCCATTAATTTTCATTTAAATTCACATTTTATTGAGATTTTGCTTTACGGTCGTAAACAATTTGCTGAACGAACTATAAGTATAAGGAGCATTCAGATGCCAGAAATTGTTACGCTTACTTCAAGGACGAAAATATTTAACAGTATATTAGTGATAACCCCTTTTCCATATTTTTGTATGCTATTTTTTTTAATCATGAAATGAATTCAATTCATTACGTTTACGCACTGCAGTATATCGGTCGATGCTTATTTCATGAAACACATGTTAAAACACATGTTTTTGTAGTTTACTTTTATGCTATTGTTGGCAATGTCTGCTTGCATCGTATAACAATAAATCAAAGTATCTGGTAGAATTTCATTCACTTATTTCCGCTCTGCGAGTTTTGTTGTTGTTTAAATCCATCTCTTACAGAGTGAAATCATTCACAAGTCTGGAACAGAATCAGGATATTCTAATATTATAATAGTGATTTATAACTCAATATTAAAGTTCCCCCCCCCCCCCCCCCCCTCCCACCATGAAAGCAGAGATTTTGTTTGCAGTGTATTTTCTACCTCGTAACACAGAAAATTATCACCCATGTGTTGCCAAGTCTCTCTTACAAAAACCTGCATCGGAAAATCCAGCTGATAGCGGTGTATGTTTTGTTATTTTTGGAACAAAAATTGTATTTCCGTACTTTGGTATTAATTCATAGGTACGTATTTTAAAAACAGGCTATAATACTAACTTAACACATTTAAATTTTAAATTTTGTTATTAAAAAATAAAGTCTTCTTTACTTTCGAGCATAGCGTATATGCTTGGTGAATGTTAAATTTACACTATTGTTGATAAAGTCTGCTTGAAACGTATAGAAAATATGATAAAAGCATCTGCTCCAATTTATTTCAATATTTCCTCACTGTAAATTGTTGCCAACTAAGATCTTATAGAGTGACAAAACTCACTTGTTTGGAGCAAAATCAGGATATTCTAACGGAGTCAATTTCCCATTCAATTATTTTTGACCAGGAAGGTATAAGAATTATTTGTTCAAGACATAGATTTTCCTGTTTGATTAGTTAATAGTGATTGAATCATCAACAAAAAGGAACAAATTCTTAACTTCATTGTCATGGTGACATCCCTGTTAGTGTTATTCTCAGATACAGAAAGAAAAGTAAATGACAGGATGTAGGATTCTCCTCGTCGCCCAGAAAATAATATTAATTTTTAAATCATTTCTTAAAAAAATTCTACTAAGGAAATGATGATGACTGTGTATCTTTAAATTGTTAACAAAATGTTATTTTAAATTAATACAGCTGATATTTATTGGGAAGCAAATGAGAGCGTGTGACTAGACCATGGTGGTTTTGTGACTAAATTGTGTCTGGGCCATGGAGGTTTTGTAACTAAAGTCTGTCTTTAGGCAGTGGTGGTTATATAACTAAATTGTGTCTCTAGGCCTTGGTGATTTGAGACTAAAATATGTCTCTAGGTGGTTGTGGTATTGTAACTAAAGTGATGAGAGCACGGAGGCAGTTGCCTCATACATCAAATACTATGTACACATACTCTCTACCCATTCCGCGTCCTGTTTGCTAATTTAGGGTTATCTTTGTAATATTGATGTTATTATAAACGTACTCTAGTCAGTCGCCTCGTTCTCTTCTGATAAAGTATATTACTTCAATGGGCAAACAATTACAAATTACAAATACTCCAAGATACAGTAAGTACTAACACGATCTAGTTTCTCACAGCGTAATAACTTTTGTGGATTTCTTTTTCTTATCTGTGACTGCTCTCTCAAATAAACACGGTTTGAAATACAACAATTTAAAACAACATGAAGAATCTTTAATGGAATATTCTTTCCTCAAATAAAAAATATTGTTTTTCGTGACTTTAATATTACTGCCAATGCAAGTATTGTGATTTTTTTTGTCACAACTTCCCAAAAGTGATTTTCGTAGCGCATTTTGTTTGTTATATTTGTGCCAACCAGGATATTATAGTTAAATGATACTTCGTTTATGTTAAAGAGGCATATATATTTATAAAAAAGTACTAGGTGGAATATCTACGTAAGAGTTATTGCCACTTCCTAGACGTGTTCGTCAAATGGCTTTGTAACGCTTTTAACATCAAATATGCGAGGTTGTCCATACATTTGTTTATTTTACAAAACGTCACTTATATCTAGGTTTATTAGGGTGATAGTACTGTCGCTGAATAGTCATTCGTTTCAAATGCTATACTCTCGGTTAAGTTTGTGTACCTGACATCAAAAGAAAGTTAAATAATTGGACGTTAAATAGATAAACATTTGTTAAACGACTTTACAGTTCGAAACAATAGCATGGTTAATTACCGTCACTGGGAGTGATTACATTGTTGTATCGTGAACCAGAAAGTTCCAACTCGTTCCACCAACCTACTCAACTCCCAGATATGTTTCGCATGTAACAGTGAGTGGCGCCAAATATAAACGCGAGATAGGCACGACGGTATTGTCACCACTTTAGCCCTACCCCTCCCAACACACACACACACACTTTTACCACCCCCTGTACTGCAACTCATCAGTCATTTAAAATACTAAGTAAAGTATACATTTCCTCAGTTACACATGAATACGTAAATTTGCCATTGAACTGCGCTGTTACATTTTGTATTAATTTCCATTTGACAGAATGCTCTACAGACAAGCAATGACGTCACCGGTGGTAATAATGTAGGTAAGTGAACTTTGCACGCCTCTAATCTTATGTAAATGAGTCGTCAAAATATGACGTCATGATTAAATAACATAAAATTTTTTCGAATATGTGGATGAACGTTATAATTATGATACTATTTCCTAATCAGTCGTTATTAACGTTCAGTGATGATAGTTTAAGTAAGTTAACTTTGCAGGCTTTTAATTTTATGTAAATGAAGCCTTCAGGAACGACGTTATGATTACATTTCATTATAATTTTTTAAATGCATGGATTTATGTTATAATTATGATGTTACTTCCTAAGCAGTCGTTATTAACATTCAGTGACTATTCTTGTTAATGTTTTATACAAATATACTTTTCGTTTTCGTTTGATTCGAAAGTTTTGTGTACTTCCAATGATAAATTGGGTATCAGCTAAAACAGTCAATGCAGCGTGTTAAATACATTAATATTAGAATACGTTAATATTTAGATTCATCGCATGCTATAAGGACATGACAATTACATTTCATTTAAAATTCACTGTGAATCAACTCACAAAAGCAATTTATTTTCTTGGACGTACTAGGTTCGTCGTTTTTCTTCTACCAACAATCGAATTACCCGAGAGATTGCAGAGAAATCCAGGAGCAATGTTCATCTTATAACTCTACCGGTGTCTTCATGATCAAACCAGATGGCTATCTAGAACCTTTTGAGGTTTACTGTGATAATACAGACAGTTCTGGTGGATGGACGGTATGTCTCTACAGTCTGTTTACTTTTACATGTTTCTTTTACTCTTATTCTTTTTCTCTTTTCCCTCTCCCTATTATTTCCCCATTTCTCCGGTAAACTCTCCGCCGGGTGATACCACAATATGTAGATGTGCACTGAGATAATAGACAGTGTGCATAACCTGACTATCTTTGCCAAAAGAATGGTTTCTAGTGACGCTTATTTCACAACAAACCGACAAGTACTTCAAATTCATTTTATAAGTCATTTACACCGTTAGGTAATACAACGTCGCATGGACGGTTCCATCGACTTCAGCCGTGACTGGGACAGCTACAAGTCTGGCTTCGGCTTTTTATCTCAGGAATTCTGGCTCGGTAATGAGAAGCTTTCTTACTTGACCAATCAAAAGAAGTATCAATTAGTGATTGAGATGACGTCATCAAATGGATCTTTAATCCGGGTTTCTTACGATAACTTCCGCATTAGTGATGAGTTCAGCAACTTCAAGTTTGTCAGCCTCGGACAGTATTCTGGAAGAACAGGTAAGTTATATCAACATTTCTGCTTAAAATCCTTATTATTAATTCCCCTTAGCTCAGTTATCAGGTCAGATGACCTTTAGTTCACCACAATTGGCAGCTTGGGATTAATATAGCCGTATCAGGCGCGAATCCAGAGGCCTGGGATGACCCCGACCGCCCCCCCCCCCATCCTTCAACGCCACACACACACAAATTGAGTTATTGGCAAATCTTTACGTAAAGACCTAATGTTAGACATAATTTATAGCCTAAATATGCAATCTAACCTCGAAACTTTGTTCTTTTCTGGGTGAGTGTCCGCAGATTCCCCTACATGGTAATCAGCTTTAACGACCCATGGGCCACACTGCCTTCCTATTTACTTCGTGGATCTGCCCATGTTTAACCAATCACCAGTGTAACTTGTACCTTCCGTATGACATTTTTATTAGTATAATGTGAAACAGAAACTTGAGGAAATGACTGATTCTTTTTTAGGCTGACAACTAATGGATTCAGTTTAATCAGGTAAACTGTTGTCACGTATGCTTATCTGAGAACAATAACAATTTATGACCATGTCGCTATAGAACATTTACACCCGGTCATGTGTCTGTTTTTTTTGATTAAGTATGTAGTAATATGCGTTTAACACAGGTTGAACAGCATGTTCATTACAATAAAGATACACAACGAAGTTTACATCATCAGTTTGTTTCAATTTGAGGTCATTCCTTAAAACTACCGATATATTTATTCCTGCAGACGTTATAACCCTTTGCCCGAACAACATGGTCTATAGAAACTGCAGTAACTCCTGTCAGCGGACTTGTGGTGCTCCAGAAATGTGTCAGGGTGGGGTCTGTAATGAAGCCGAAGCCTGTGTTTGTTCCGATGGATACTTCATGAAGGGATCAAACTGTGTACCTCAAGAACAGTGTGGATGTTACGAATCAGAGGGACAAACAGTTATTCCAGTCAGTTGTTTTTCATTTCATTTGTCTAACTTTTGGGCAGTCAAATCTGCAGGTATATGTCAAAAGACTATTCACTGTGAGAGTTTCCAACAAGTATTTTGCAAACAACAGCATAGTTCAGACTTTTTTTCCATATTACCAGCCACTGTAAATACTGTCTGGTGTAATGACCAATATATTTGAGTTCATTTAACTATACAGTTAGGAATACCTAGTCAAATAATAGTATACTCCGCGAAGGGAATATTAGTGCTTACAAAGAGACATTATAATACAGAACATTATTTACCATGGATGATAATAAACACAACATCAGGGCTAAATGTAATCTGTAAACATTTAAAGTAAAGAATAATTTTGTGTTTCAGGAAGGTGGCTCTTACGTGAACCCTGGATGTACAAGAAAAGGTGTTTGTACCAACGGGCAGATCACATGGGATGAAGAATATTCATGCACTCCTAAAGATTGTCAGGAAATTTACGAGGATGGATCAGAGGATAACGATATATACATAATCAAACCAACCGGGTGGACCGGCGAGGCCTTTGAGGTTTACTGCAACATGACTGACGGAGGAGGATGGACGGTAAGTCATTCCATTAATTAAACCACATTGATCACACTTAATCGGTATACTGTATTAAACTACACTTGGATATTGTACCACAATGAACACACAATACTACACTACATTGTACTGTAACAAATATACTCACTTACCCTAGCTGCACGTAAGTAAAATACAATGCATTACATTGCACTACAAAGCACTATTGTACACAAAAGTACAAAAGTGATAGAATATACCTTCTGGTCGATTGTAGTAGCATAGGTATCTTGACATACAAGTGTAAATCACATATCAGTGTATAGTGACCGTTATTGATACATTACAAAGCTATACATAAAAATGGATAATCGTTCGTAATGGATGCACTTTAAACTACATTTACCATTATCAAAATAATCCTGTTCTATTCTACATACAATATGAAACGACGAGTAAAGTATGCAAATATATCATATTATTAGAGTGACAAAATAATGAAATGTATTTTCCTTAAGGAAAATAACAACACTGAAGCCTTTAGTATTTATCTGCTTTCTCACGTTTCAAATATCCATTTAAAGCGTTTTGTGATTTTGTCAGATTTTCATTTTAGGCTTATATCTGCAGTGGAATGAACTATCTACTTAATGGAAAGTTCTTTAATGAAAATGTTTTAAAGAGGTTTTTCTTATCAGTTCCTTCAAATTCGTTTAAGTCAACGTTTTCAAATTTAAAGTTTCTTAAAATGTTGACAATTTAGTTAATCTTTTGCCATATTTGATCATGACAAACGTATTCCTCTTATTCACATATTTAAACAAAGGTTTTTCAACGTCGTGTGGATGGAACCGAGGATTTCTACCTCGGATGGGACAGCTACAAAGAAGGTTTTGGAGATTTAGACCACGAGTTTTGGCTTGGAAATGATAAGCTTTCTAACTTGACCAACCAAAAGAGATATGAAATTAGGATTGATCTGGTGAACAGAGATGGTACTCCATACTATGCCAAGTTTGACAACTTCCGGATCAATGATGAAAGCGATAAATATCGGTTATCTCAACTTGGAACCTACAGTGGAACAGCGGGTTTGTTACAATTTATTTGGTTACATACACATCATTTAGATATCTGAACAATTCTACAACTATAAATGCTTCTACGGTCTGTAAGTAGTTAAATGTTCTTTATGATGTGTTGTCTTGGGAATATCATGTTATAAGGTTTCCTACATATATTTGACCGTAGACTTAAATAAGTGAATGATTTGCAGTGATAATGCAATAACATATTAACATGATGATATGTGGATGGATTGATTTATCCATATTGATCTTCTTGACATGTGTATCCTTGTTTTCATAAATCAATAAAACAAAGACACAATAAGATTACCAACCCCATTAAACATCAAAAGCATAGTAAATCATTCTCATACCATGTTCTTGTCCAATTTCAGACCTACACATAGACACCTCTGCTATACACTGACCTATGCACACACGTCCACTCAAAAATCATGCAATATGTATACAATACTTTCTTCGAATATACAATTGAACAATTGAAATTAGCATCATCGAACTGTATCAGAAGGGCAAAACCAAGTTTCAGGCCACAATGTTTGATTTTGTGACATTTACTCACAACAATGATGTCGTATCAGTTAAAATTACTTTACTACGGTTTATTCCATTGAAAACAGTATGAACGTTTTTGATACACCTTTTATACGTCATGTTTTGTATTTTATTTTATATTTTTGTTCTTAGATATTACAGCATATATGATTCAGCAGTACCGAAATATAATTTTGGTATAAATTAAAAAACCTTATTGAAAGAACTAAGATTAATAAAAGATAACATTTAATTTGCAATAAGTGTAGTAATGAACCATAAACGTTAATTCATTAATGAAACTTAATAAATTAAACTCTCATTTCAAGCTAATCAATATGTCTGTATTTCAGTGACATTACATAGAATGTTAATATATCTGTTCTTTGTTCTTCTTTGTAGACTCTCGCAGCAACCCTGATGGTTATGCTCTTCGTTATCACCTCAACTACCAGTTCAGTACCAAGGACAGTGACAACGATGTTGATGGACGCCACTGTGCGGTCACTTATCACGGTGCCTGGTGGTACAGGTCTTGTTATTATTCCAACCTCAATGGAAACTACCATGCAAGCCAAGGTAGTTATAGCAGTCCTTCTTGGTATTACTTACCCGGCAGCTATTACAACATCAAATATACAGAAATGAAGATTCGTCCCTTTTAGCAGAGAGCACGAGGGATTTCTAGACAAAAATGCGTATACAAATATTTGAGCAGATCGAAGTTGTTTCCTTTTTCTCAATAAGTATATAGAAATCATCTCACTGGAAGTATGGATAGAAAAATCACGTGACTGATATTGAAGAAAAATACATTGACGTCACAATAAAGTACAGGAAAACAATGAATATACTCCATTGATGACGCTAATGGATATCAAAATATATCAACGCAATGCACCCTAGTAATGGACATGATTCTTGTTCTATTATCAATGTTTGCTCATAAATAAGAAATTTAACGTTGAATATTCCAAACAATAAATTGAAATTGTAACCTTGAGAAAAATAAACACTTCTTTTCTCATATTTACCATTTTATTTATTTCAATTGCTAATTACACTGGATGATGGATCAAGCCCGGTATGACCTAAAAATGAAAGAAACGAACATAGTATCCGTATGGATTTAGCACCCACCACACCCACCCAACCCACGCCTCACCCACCGACACTACCACTCAACAACTTGATTTAAATATTGTGTTCTTCGAAACATCGTGGCAATTTATATCACAAACTTTTATGTCGCAGTTGTAATAGCACACACTTTTGAGTGACAATGGACTCAATACTGACAGTAAAAGTTGTTACTCTCCTGGTGTCATCCTGGAAAGTTTAAATCGTTGGTTTCAGAAAATACGGAACCGTAGAAGTGTTGTTTTAATATTAAGACCTCTTTGTTAATATTTTGTTGCAATTTCCACACTATGATTAATTGTATTAGCAGTTTTCAACGAAAAATGTTATCAATTGATTAACCATTTCAACAATCTACAGCAAAATGATACATTGATTAATTTAATTTCATGGACTTAGTCAATTGAATCTTTTGCAACGTAATAATTCATTAAGTTTGCATCAGATTGTAAGCAATTTTGTTTTTATTCTGTTGAAGCAAGACTAAGGGTTTCACTCATTTTCAAGCGTTATACAAAGAAGTATAACAACGATGCCAATCTTAAACAGAAAAATAAGCTGTTTTTTTTCTATAAGGAAACTGTCTGTGCGTTGCAATACACAAAGTCTACTTCTTTCAATATATTTACATCAAATTACCGTCCGAAATTCACACAGCTAATACGAGAATGAACCGATTCTCTCTGAACATTCCATTAGACCTGCTGGTAACGTTAACATGGACCGTTGTGACATGTGTCCTCGATATGGGTCGTGCCGTGGTGTACTCATTTTGCGACCCAAATGAAGATCTGGTTATTTCATGGCTAAAGAAAAAAATCCAATAAATTCGTTTCCGAGTAATGTTTTTGCCAAAAAGGACAAATATGTTTTAAACCCAATTGTTTTAATTCTCACCTCTTTAAAAACGCATATACGTGATAGATACGAAGGAATGAGAAGAAGTAAAGTAAGGGATGAGGTAGGGGAGAGAGACAGAAACGGAGAGGGAGGGATGGGAGGGAAGGGTTGACCTTCCCAAAGAAATGACAACGGGTCATCAACAAGAATAATAACTCAGTTCAGAGCTTGTAACTTGCGAAAGTTATAAACATCACTTTTCTCAATGACATATAACTATGTATCCCAGTAAGCTTCGTGTTGCAATTCAACATCAACACTTTGAAAAAGATTATTTTTTTCATTCAATGTGTTAGTCTCCCGAGCGAAGGTAATGATGACGTCAGCAAGGGTTTGGGCAAGGAGTTTCCTAGCAGTAACGATACCATTGGTTACGGTTGTTGCCAGGATACACTTCAATTATAATGACGTTAACGTCAATGAAGGCAGGCAATGTAACACACGTATTGCTCATCAAAGGGTTAATTTATGGTGACCAATAACAGCGAAAGAAATATACGGACAGCGTCTATCCAAATAAGAATCGTGAACCAGAGAAAACAAGAAGAACCCTTGGCAAGACGTTTTATCTAATCACATCTTTTATAGTTTCATTATTTATTATTCCCTTAAAATGGGAAAATACACAATTCATGTGCATTGGCAAGCACTGTGACATTTATGATATTTACATAGTATGGTAGATGATGTCTAGTATCAATCTTCATTATCAATAGTAACTGATATGGTCACCCCGGCACCGTGCTCCAACATTGCCAGTTAGTTTTTCATTTTAGAATAAGTGGACAGTAGATTCTAATTCAACTATGCTCGTGGAATAAATAATCCAATTTTTAGCAGATAAAAAAGAACGACGGGGTAAATAATGGGGTAGGGTGCATGGCAGAG
>KN885080.1:79984-91614 GCA_000934455.1 Apostichopus parvimensis | reverse complement strand
ACGCGCGCGCACATACATGCAGAGACGTTAGGTAACAGATTAAGAGTCAATGGAACAATTAATCTTCAAGTTGATAGCCTACAAAGATGAACTAAGTCATTATAACCTTACAGCCTACTCACCGTCCATTTACCGCCATCAACTGAATTATTACAAAACACGTTGAAAGGTTCTGGTGCACCATCAGGCTGAATCATATAAATTCCAGATTCTTGAGTTTGATTTTCGCAACTATTGTCGTAAACATCTTTGCAATCTCTTGGATATTGTGGTTCTTGATAGTAGAAATACGCGTTACCTAAAATATTATTCAAAATAGCAAAAACGATTTAATCAAAGATGTTGCTGATTGCCCTCTTAAAATGTCTTGTCAGTAGATATCACATTGTTAAGTTATCTTAGCCCGAATTATGTATTTCTTTATCAAGAGAGGAAATGGAAACTTTGGTCAGCAAAATGCGCTTTACATAGTGTATTCTCACTTCAACAATTCTGAGTTTGCCAACAAAGTCAACCGCTAATAAAGTATACTCCTCGGTGGTACATGCATCCCTAACCAGTGAACTGCTCCTCAAAATCTGCTTAGTGTTTTTCTACCTTTTTTTAATTGTCTGAACATTAATGTTACTTCATTGAAATATACTGAATAAACTTAATTTCTTACTGATTTTCATTGAGTAAAATAATAGTCACACTTGAACACAACTTCAATTCCAGCAAGAGAACTTACCATCAGTGCTTCTTCTCACACGTGAATTGTCATCATGAATTGGGTTTATCTTTGAAGGAAAACATGGAAGCTTATAAATTAATGAAAGCCGTGGAATAAAACGAAAGTACAACAAGTTTTACGGGATGAACACTTTTAGTGTCAATTTAGTTTCAAGTCAATTTTACTTAAACCACTAAAGTGCTTGATATTCCGGACACCTCTACTATGGACATAAATATTGTCTTCATATTAGATATGGTAAAAGGGACATAAACTAGTGTGATTACTCCATGCTACCCATCCCACTCCTTGCAATCCACTGGTTTCAATCCGGGACGTAGTCCTGTTAAATCATTTACCTGCATATCATCTAATGTTGATTGTTTTAGTGTCTGGTAAAAGAGTAATATGTTTTTCTTGTAGGAAAGGCGAGCGAAGACTTGTCAATCGCATTTAATTTACTAAAAACAAACAATTATTTTCAGGAATTGTCTCTCATTTTAATCCTCCATCCCATTTGTACTCTTAGTCAAATCTCTCTCAATTAAGCCATTGCCTGTCTTGGTTCAAATTCCCATCGTCAAATCGAATCATACTTCAAACTGGAGGGATCAACACTGCCCATGGTCTAACGAATGCCTATGTAACTAGGTATGTACAAAATAGTGCCACTAACGCCCCGAAACCCGTAAGGTCAATGGAAATCCAAACATAACATTTGAGTGTGTGTTTGGGTATGTATGTTGTGCATGGCATCAGTCATTTATAACTTCATGCATCAATGTTAAAAAGTTTACCGTTTCGTGCTACCAAAATGACCGATACCTTTGTCGAATGTAATAAATAAATACCATATATTAAAGTGCTGTTATCAGGAAATAAAACATGCTCAAGAGCACTGTACAAAAGAACCAATACCTGGAATATAAATTACCAAACTTAAGAAAACCTAAAAGTAATAACAACAGCAGTAAAAGTAAAAAATGATATAAGACAGGGTTATAAACCACAATAAAGAACATTACAATATAAATATACATAAAAATGGGCACAGTAATGTGAATAATACAATGTAATGTGAATAAGATTAATGCCCATACTCAAGCCTGAAAAGATAAGTTTTTCAAATGCTTCTTAAAAGTGTCAATAGATGTGACATTTCTCAAGTGATGAGGAAGAAAATTCCAGAGTTAAGGACCTGCTGCACTGAAAGAACAATCACCATATGTGATGACTAGAGAAAGATGACTTTGGGACCGTAATGTCCTAGCTGGCGTGTAGCGTTTCACCAAATCAGTCATATAACTCGGAGACTGATCATAAAGAATACAAAAAACGTGCAGAATGAGCTTGTAATTTATCCTGCGATGAATTGGCAACCAATGCAGTTCTCGGAGTACAGGAGTGATGTGTTCGTAATGACAGGTTCTGGTGATAATTCTGGCAGCCGTTTTCTGGACCCTCTGTAGTTTTTTGAATGAGGAGTATGACGTTCCATTCAAGAGAGCATTGCAGTAATCGAGACGAGATGTAACCAGCGAATGGACGAGAGAATTAGTTACGTCCTCGTTAAGGGATGGACGAATTCTCCCGATGATGCGTAATGTAACAAGAGCGACTAATTACATTTATATGGTTTTCCATAGACAAATACGAGTCGAACAACACACCGAGATTCCGTACTGATGTCGAAGGTGGAATAACATCATTGCCCATTCTCAATGAAGGAAGGTGGATCGTTCGTTTGCTATGCTTTGAATGGAAAAATATCACGTCTGTCTTGTCATCTTTCAGCTTAAGCATGTTATCAGCCATCCATTTTCTGACATCTTTAAGACATGTCTCTAATATATGTAGAGGATAAATTGCATCAGGAGAATCAAGTGGCTTAAACGAAAGGTTAATTTGGGTGTCGTCAGCATACATATGGTAATCAAGGCAATGCTGCCTCATAAGATCGCCCAGTGGTTTAGTATACATGGTGTATAACTTTGGTCCTAGTAATGATCCCTGAGGAACACCATATTTAAGTAACAAAGGTGCAGATTTTATGTTATCAATGACGACGGACTGGCGTCTATTTTGAAGATAAGAGGTCATCCATTTTAAGGCGTTTCCGGTTATCCCATACATATTACGAAGCCGATTTAGGTAAATTGAGTGATCGATGGTGTCAAATACAGCAGATAAGTCCAGTAAAACTAATGCTACTGCCTTTCCGTCGTCTATGTTATGCATGATGTCGGACTGTACCTTGATAAGGGCTGTTTCGGTCGAATGTACCTTGGTATAGGCACTTTGATATTTTCCTTGAAGTTCGTTGCGTCCATGTACTGATCAAGGCGCCGGGCAACAACTTTTTCCAATACCTTTGACAAGAAGCTAAGGTTTGAGACAGGGCGGTAGTTTTGAAGGATATTCTGATCTAGGGTTGCCTTCTTCAAAAGAGGTCGAATGTGCGCAGACTTGAAGTTACCGGGTACTTCACCATTCCGAAAAGATATGTTTATCAGTGATGTAATACCCTGTAGTAGAGGCTCTAGGCAATCTTTGAGTAACCAGGTAGGTATAGGGTCCATTTCGCAGGATGTGTTACCAAATTTGTTTATAATGTTTCTAATCTGTAATATATAAACTCAAAGTTTGCATTTTCCAATATAAAACGCCAAAGCTGAAGTGGTCAATTGAAGACAACGAAGGTCAAACTTGGCCAAATATATGAAATTGTCTGTTATTAACAGGGGTGGACTAATCGTGATCTGGATCCGGAGCAAAAACGCCTATTACACCATTCATCAGCGAGCACCAGCGGCATAGCCAGTAATAAAAACATGATTAGAAGGTTATATTGACTAGTGTGCCACAAAGCTGTGGCACTTGACCATTACTTGTTTGTCCGACTCTTCAGCCAGGTCCTGCTCTAAATAATGACAGGAAGTAGGATACAAAGTCAGTTGAGGCAGAAATTCATGGGAGACAGAAAAAAACAAGCTGCCATTCACTCCACGTATTCAACAATCGAATGTACTACGCATAATATGCTTTAGTATAGGATAGAAATTCTATACAGATAAACATATATTCTTAAATCCTCGAATGCATAATTCACGTGTATATACTCTTCCCTGTTCTTCTTTAAACTTAACATCCCGTCATTCGTTTACAATGAATTAAGGCTTGACCTTCTAACGGTCCTAAATCTTCCTGAATTATGGCATATATGTTTTTACCGTCTATATATGTCTATATAAAGGTGACTCGACACCCTGGCTTTTATTGATATACTTCATGATACAGAACAGAAACAATAACATACTACTATAAATGTATGTTGAATCTGTGCTGCACTGCCAATCTATTTCCTTCCGTTATTTACAATATTGAAAAATACGTAGTAATTTTGTAACACTGTAAAAGAAAACAGATCTCGTCAGTTGGCTATAATAATGCTGGCACAAATGATCGTTCCTGTAATGGTAAAGAAATTTAAAAAAGTTGTTTAAATACTATGATGAATTACCAATGGCAGCGCATAAGCTGATGTGGCAGTGATTATAAAACTAAAACATAACTCATTTTACGTCCCAAAACTTTTCAAAAAGCAAGGTTGTGATAACGAGTGTAGTTTGTGTTCTTTTTTTTTTACATAATCAAAGTATATATGATGATAGAACTAAAATAGATGGTTCAATAAACCGTTCTCAAAGGGAGATTTTATACACTAACTCAAATGAGGGTTAGGGTGTTTTATACCTCATATCTTTCTATAAGTTAACTTTCAGAGTAACCCCTCTTTCTTAAATGTATTTAGTCCCTACAAATCAATATAAGAGAACATTGTTGCAGCTTCCGGGACTTCCTTGTATCCTCATCAACGCTCTTAAGAAGTGTAGTATCTTCTAAATGCATTGATATGCATATTGATAATTAATTGAAGCCCTGTGACCACTGACTTAAATTAAATCGGTTAACCAAGAGCAACAGCTCGTGAAAGATAAGTGATGGAATATCGTAAAGATATACTAAAAGATGCAAGACTCTTCTTAGTTAGGTAGAACCTATCATTCAGGGTCACAATGATTTCGTCGATAGTGATCGGGGATTACATACTTCCAATTCCTGCTTTGGAAAATCGTCACAAGATGATACCTTTCTTGAAATCAAAACTGTTGGTCTAGTACGACGTTTTCTTTGCAACACATCTAGCAACAGCTCCAAAGAATGTAAGCTATTTAAGTCCTCAAATTCAGAATGAATTCATCAATTATATAACAGAGGTACTAAAAATCGTTTAGTAGATAAGGTGAAGGAGGCACACTAGTTTGGCGTAATTATAATTCAACAGTTGATATATCACACGTGGTTCAACTCTTTTACTGTATCAGATATGTTGATGAAAATTTCATAGTTCAAGAACGGTTTCTCTTTTTTTCCAGACATAAAACAATCAGATGCCAATTCCGAATTTGACCAATTAAAGACTTAGGGCTAGAAATCAACCTCATAAGAATTCAATCATATGGCTAAATGTTTGGCCTAAAGACACATGTAACAGAAGAAAACAATTTTGCACTCTGTGAACACTGTTGCGCTTATAACTTAAATATGGTGTTGTGAGACGCCTGTACTGAATGCACAGACTCGGTAACTTGTTTGGGATTTTGTGGAAATAAAAAATATACAACTTTTTTCACAAACAGCCAACCAATGCTCTCGAAAATGCCCCAAAAGAGATGGGACTCCCTGCCAAAAGGCTGCAAAAAAGGGGGAAACTAGGTGGTATTGTGCGCAAGAAGCAGTTAGGTCAATCCAAAAAACATATCCTGCTTCGTGGTTATCACTTGAGAAACATGGTGAAACGGAACGAAATGCAGACAGTACAGTTGAAAATTAAGGGTTGCTTGGGATCATAAGCAGAGATTGAATTCCTTCTTATTATGGAAATATGGATGGATATATTAATTGATATCAAAACGTTATCAGAATACCTCCAGAAGGAATCAATTGATCTTTTCATTG
Source organism: Apostichopus parvimensis (assembly GCA_000934455.1). Classification (NCBI taxonomy): domain Eukaryota; kingdom Metazoa; phylum Echinodermata; class Holothuroidea; order Aspidochirotida; family Stichopodidae; genus Apostichopus; species Apostichopus parvimensis. Next base: position 85,883 of record KN885080.1, on the reverse strand, counting down.
CAAGTAACACTGTCAAATCCACCCTGAAATCATTGAGTGAAATCAAACTGAAACGCACTTACATCAGTTGCTTAGAAAGGTCAATACTAATGCTGAAAAAAGAAACATTGCAGGGTAATTTGTAGCACTCAGAATTCGTAGACGGAAAGTCATGTCAGGTAAACATGTACGCGATACCCCGGCCATCTATCCAATAGTTCGATTTAGAATCAAATTTATTTTATCGTGTGTATAACACCCTAAGCATTGAATTGGAATCCAAATTTGAGGACCACCACTCTAGATTGAAAACAATTTCATGTTTTATGCCACCATTCATTGGAGATATGGAAGGCATTCAGGAGCTTGCATCAATTTATGAAAGGGATGTGTATCAGAACTGAGTTGTGTCTGAGTATAAGCAGTTAACTCAATTCTTTAAAAAAAAGTCGAGTATTTCCTCATTAGACCTAAGTCAGTGAAAAATATGCTCACTGCTATCAAGGAAAATAAGGCTTACCCGAATTTAACCATTTATATGTGATTATTGACACAGTTACAAAATCATCTGCCACTTCAGAACGGTCCTCCAGGTGATTAACACTGATTAAGTCATACTTAAGATCAAAAATGTCTGAAGAAATACTCAGCTTATTGGCATTAATAAGCGTTGAATGAAATCTTGCTGACACAATTGACTTTGATTCAGTTTTAGATACGTTCAGTACATTGAGCCGTATTGCAAGGCGTACTAATCTTTGCTGATAAACAACAAAATCAAGACTGAGAGATATGATCTTATTTACAGTATTATTGAGAGATTCCATGAGAGTGTCAAATATGAAATTATCACTTATTTTGACTGAACGAATACTCAGAAACCCATTCAAGCAGTAACTAAACAGAATTTATAAAGATGAAAATAAAAGTCATTTTGTGAACGTTTACTATAATTGACACTGTATTACAAATAAAGTGTTGGATTCAATGCGTTAGGAAACACACATTTCTACTTGTTGAAGATGGAATTGATTTAGGCTTAAGCATTTCGGACCGCGTTTAGTATCTTTTATCATTACATATTGAGAAAACTGAGAAGTCTCCCGTATCTGAAATTTCTGAATACTTTATTTGTAATATGTCAACTTCTAACAAACTGAGTATATTGAAGTTGACAAAATGGCTTTCGGGATATTCCAGATATGAAATTTATATTTCATATAAAATTATGACATTTAGTACTGAAAATTGCTTTGGTCTACTTCAGCAATTAGTATTTCATGTTTAATGTGAGTTATATATTTTATGGTGCACTGGTTGTTCAAGCATAAATTAAAGAAGCTAATATCAGTGAAATATTCAAAATCTTGACATATAATTAATGTTGTGGTGTACGTTAGTGTACTTGAATAAAATATGGTAAAAGTGTATACGGGAGTCCTCTCCTCTTGTTTTAAATGAATAAAGCCCGTGAGCATCCGGGCCATACTCTCCCTCCAAGGGCATTAACCATGTGCCCACCAGGGAGTCATGAGCGGCCCACCCGATACTCAGAGCTGGTAGAGTAACTACTTTCATGTCCTGTAACACATGTTACAGTGTTACGAACACAAAGTACTATTGATGCACGGCCGTGGGACATTAACAGTAGTTGCTGTACCAGCCATTGAGTGCGAGTTCATTAATACGCGATTCTAAAATGAAGTCGTATCTTGTCGTTTTATGCTATAATTAGGTCTATGGACATACCCGAACATGGCCTTTTTCGTTATCGGCTTACATGGGAACAACTTAACAGCTTCATAGTTGTTACAATGGCACCTGTAACACATGTTACCTTGTTACGCACACAATGTAGTAATTACTGATGCAGGGTTGTGTGACATAAACAGTAGTAGCTATGAGTACGGGCTGTTCAAACCTTGCCAACCTTGAATGAGAGGGCTGGCTACACCCCTGAGGCTAGGTAAACCCAATGAGGAAATACGTTTGATTTGGGGAAAAAACCCTTCTCAGATGAAGATTCCTTGCATTACCTTGCAGAAAGGTAGTGTTGATAACGACAGGCAGAGAAGATCATATTCTTTAATTAGTTGGTTTATTTTCCGTTAAGTAATTTTGGCTGACGGTATTAACCAGGAAACTGGTAAAATGATGCTTCAACGACTGAAGGAAAATTTTGCTGAACATACAACATTTGTGTGTTAATATCAACTATAGAATAAATAAAAAGTAACATGATCATAACAGTTTAATAGACTGACTGTTAATATCAGCCTGAAAGAAAAGTTATTTTGTTTGTATATTTGACACAATACACTGCCGATTTCTAACTTTGACATGCATCGTGTCACCATATAGAACTGTTTATGGAAACTGTGATACCTGGAAACACATATCTGTTCATTTTGCTCAACAAATTTGAACAAGGAACGATGACCACGGTTAAACCATCAAGTTATTACAAATGAAAATTAAGCAGTTCATTCATTTTGAAAGTCATAACATTTTTTCGTGGTGACCACATAGATAACCTGGTTTTCAATTATGAGTGGCTATCATACATGTTTTGTTTAGAATATGCCTTCAAATATAAGACAGAAAGAGAGAGCGGGGTGTCAGGGGGGAGGGGGGGGGGTTAAAGGGAGTCTATGTCTGTGTCCCGCGAGACATGTTTGCCGATTATTACGGTCAGCTCGTGGACTCTGTTTACATGAGAACAAATTCACAGTTCCACCAATCCTCAGTGTATTAGTTAACAAGTTAACACGTATGGTATGGCACGTTAAACAGATAGACATTTCCTTACACGTTATGTCAAGCGTCACTTTTAAATATTGAATTTTGAATATTGGCTTTAAAGTTATCATGTTCATATCAAAGGTCGGAGAGGCATTGAGTTCAGTGTTTATAGTCAAGATAAATAAGAACTAATCATGCTCACTTGGTGATGAATCGTTAGATAAAATACTTACCATATGTCCATTGCAAATCATTAGGAAGTCATCAGCCAGTATCGAAAAACTAATGACGGTAAAAGCTATCACGTGATACATCATTTTTGACGTTCTGTTCTGCCACACGAGTGATGCGTCCACAAGCAAGGAAGGTCTGGTTAAATATGAAAACATTCACTACTCTTTCTTTGGAATTGAAACTAAAGGCACTGACAATTTAAATATATATCATGTCTGCATCGACGTGGTATTAACTGAGATTGAACGCGGAAGGAAATGTAGGGAAAATAAGGAAGGTAATTGGTATCGCGTAATCGAATCCATTGCAATAAATGGATGAATGACTAAATGTACAAATGATCGATGAAACACGCGAATGAAGGTACGGAGAACTTAATGAAACATAAACATTACATTTTACATAGAAAAACGATAGCGCGGGATTTTTTTGTTCCTGTATTCGACGTTTCTTAAATTCAACCATCGGAACGATTACTCCATCGACTTTTTTGGTATCAATTGCTAATGCTGAAACCGTGATCATTGAAATTAGAATGTTATGGAATATGAAGCAGTGGGTCTCAAGGAAGCACAGATAAGACAGGCAGTTGAAAGCATCGCTCACATTGTCTTAAGAGCTGTATTGAAGGACGTTGTTTTTGGGACTTCAACGCTATGAACTAATGAAATTACATTCTACTCGAGATTATTTATGTGTTAACGTGTCTACAGTTACGGTGGTTTCAAATCTCCTCTTTCCTTCACGTGTATAATCTACAAGTTACACATCGTAGAATCGTATTACTTCACTAGACATACTACCAAGTACACATATACCTGTCAAACTCTACCAGTCTGGCTGTAGTACCGAAGAGAAAATGAAGGTGAAAACAACACAACTTTCAAGAAAGTTTCTTTTCTCACTGCATTTGGGGGATACTTCAACCTTCCACACTACATAACACCGACTCATCTTGACAAAGTTTGCCCTATACGTGGTAATTTCGCCCCATTCAACCTCATTTTCTCAACACAAAGATATGAATTATTCAACCAACCTCCAGCCCAAGCTTCCTTTTCCACCACCCTTTCCACTTCCTCCAGCCCTCCTCATGTGCACCTTGAGACACATGTTTCTTCTACCTAAACCTCATTTTATTTTCAATACGTTTCACCTTGTGATTAGTATATATTCGAGCACGTTGAAACAAGAAAAGTTCCGTTTTTTCTTCTTTATTTGTCACTCTATTGAGTTAACCTTGGATTGCGTACATCACTTGACTGTGAGAGAAGGGACAGTGGCTATGGCAGAAGGTAAATCTCTATTTGATATTAATTTGATATAAACCAACAATCTTTGTTAGTTTATTCAATTTCTATATTACTTACTAGCTGTGCTTTCAGGTTGGTATTCTCCGAGATTAACCATTCGATAATTACTTTCCTCATCTGAAATCTTGAGAAGGTCATATTTTGCAAAGTGATCGTTTTCGTTCCTGTTCACTAAATCAATCCGGAGCTCATAATTTCCTTGGTTTGTTATGAAAAGCAATGTTATCGTTTCCGAGCAAGAATTCTCTTTATGGGAAACCGAACCCATGCTTATAAGCAATCCAATTGCAATAAAAGTTCCCAGCGCCATCAACACGACTCTGAAATACCTGTGGGATATTATGTGCAAGGGACATAATGGAAAAGGAAATCGAAGACTTAAAGAAAACCCCATAAAACAAAGTGTGTAAAAATCATTTTATTGTCCTCATGTTGAGAGCCTGTTCCGTAGCTTAAGTATTCAAAGTAACCCAAGTTCGATTAAGGGAATAATAACTAATGAAACTATAAAAGATGTGGTTAGATAAAACGTCTTGCCAAGGGTTCTTCTTGTCTTCTCTGGTTCACCATTCTCACTGGGATGGACGATATCTCGTCTATGTCTTTCGCTGTTATTAGTCACCATCAATGAACCCTTTGATACGTTTGTTACCTTGCCTGCCTTCATTGACGTAAACCTCATAACATTGAAGTGTATCCTGGCAGCATCCGTGACCAATGGTAACGTTACTGCTAGGAAACCCCTTTCCCAAACCCTTGCTGACGTCATCATTACCTTCCCTCGGGAGACTTACACATTGAATGAAAAAAAAATCATTTTTTTCAAAGAGTCGATGTTGAATTGCAACACGAAACTTACTGGGATATATAATTATATGTCATTAATGAAAAGTGATGTTTATCATTTTCGCAAGTTACATGCTCTGAACTGAGTTTTTATTCTTGTTGATGACCCGTTATCATTGCCTTGGCCGGGTAGGTCAACCCTCCCATCCCTTCCGTCCCTCTTTGTTTCTGTCTCTCTCCCATTCCTCATCCCCTACTTTCATTCTTCTCATTCCTTCGTTTTTAAAGAGGAGAGAATTAAACAATTAAGTTTAAAAAATGTTTGTCCTTATTAAGGCATAAACGGTACTCGGAAACGAATTTATCGGATTTCCTTCTTTGGCCATTAAATAACCAGATCTTCATTTGGGTCGCAAAATTAGTACACCACGGCACGACGCATATCGAGGACACATGTCACAACGGTCTATGTTAACGTTACCAGCAGGTTTAATGGAATGTTCAGAGGGAATCGGTTCATTCTCGTATTAGCTGTGTGAAATTCGAAGAGTAATTTGATGTAAAAATATTGCAAGGAGTAGACTTTACGTATTGCAACGCCCAGTCAGTTTCCTTATGGGGAAAAGAAGCTTATTTTTCTGTTTAAGATTGACATCGTTGTTATACTTCTTTGTCTAACGCTTAAGATGAGTGAAACCCTTAGTCTTGGCTCAACAGAAATTTTTTTTTAATTGTTTACAATCTGATGCAAACTTAATGAATTATTACGTTGCAAAAGTTTCAATTGACTAGGTTCATGAAATTAAATTAATCAATGTATGATTTTGCTGTAGATTGTTGAAATT
>KN885080.1:36759-71355 GCA_000934455.1 Apostichopus parvimensis | reverse complement strand
ATATACGCTATGCCCGAAAGTAAAGAAGACTTTATTTTATAAAAACAAAGCTGTCAGCAGGATTTCCCGATACAGGTGTTTGTAACAGAGACTTGGCAACAAGTGGGTAATAATTTTCTGTGTTACGAGGTAGAAAATACACTGCAAACAAAATCTCTGCTTTCATGGTGAGGGGGGGGGTGGGGGAACTTTAATATTGAGTTATAATTCACTTTTATAATATTAGAATATCCCAATTCTGCTCCTTTTGCTGACTTTTGAATGATTTCACTATGTAAGAGATCGATTTAAAAAAAAAGGAAAATACTCGCAGAGCGGAAATGACAGAATGAAATTCTACCAGATACTATGATTTAGTGTTATACGATGCAAGCAGACATTGCCAACAATAGCATAAAGTAAACAAATTAATAAAAAAAGATGTGTTTTAACATGTGTTCCATGAAATGAGCATCGGCAGATATACTGCAGTGCGAAACTTAATGAATTGAATTTATTTCATGAATAAAAAAATGCAAAATATGGAAAAGGGGTTATTACTAATATACTGTCAAATATTTTCGTCCTTGAAGTAAGCGTCACAATTTCTGGCATCGGAATGCTCCTTATACTGATATTTCAGCAAATTGTTTACGACCGTACAGCAACATATCAATAAAATGTGAATTTAAATGAAACTTAATGGATATTGGTACAACAGTAACTACAGGCTCAGCTCCTAGGCCGATCGAAAGGTTTAAATAAACTTATATTATATTACACGTTGATCCGTTATCATGCCCTGCTAACGATTCAGAGTAAATATAGTTCTGAATAAGTTTATCTTCTACTTTGCTTTGATAAATCATTTTGTTTACACAAGACTATATTTTGGTCGGAAAGAACTGCGTCATTTGAAGTTTCAATTCAATAATTATTAAAATAGTAAAAGCTTCATTTAAAAAGAAAAAAATAAAGTTATATACTGGAGACGGTGTATGCCACATGACTTAAGGCAAACCGCATTTGTCTTTTTGTTTTTTGACTACTGATAAAAAGCTTACGTCTTATAAAATAGCAATGAAGTGAAAACTGCTGATGGTTTTCTCAATGTATCAATTAACGTTACATGTGCCCATCACATTTTCATCATTTAGAATCATATCTTTACAGAGCGATACTATTCATAATTCATGATTGTGAAACATCAGTGAATAGACGTCGCACTAGGCAACCGAACGTAGAAATGAATTTAAATTAACGAAACACGTTTTGTTTTTCTAGATGTGTATAAAAAAATTATGACTTGCAATTTTTCAACATTTACGACAGATAACAGTTGAAAATGATCAGACAAATCCCTATTAGAATATTTGTCACTACTTTGGACAATGCACGAATATGATATATACTTATTAAAAACAAGAAACTGCTTTTAATATAATGTTGATGTAAAGAAACAGAGATAAAATGAATTTTTTATTCCGATATAGAAAGTTTGGAAATGTCAGAGCCTGACACAGGTATATCTTACGTTAACTTGTAGGTCTAGGTATCACGTCACTAACTTAATTTGGCTCTAAAAATGGTTCAAATTTTTCGAAAGTGAAGCAAGAGGTATTATAAATTTATGAAGAATAGAGATTACCGTCTGAGTCAGTGATATAATTTAACATATGTTTTCTGCTAAGCTCCACGATCAGAAATGATATTAAATAAACATTTAAAAAAGTTCGTGTGAATAACACTATTATATATCGGGGGATGCAATAGCTTGATATTATAAATAATTTGTTATATGCTTTCCTATAAACTTTGCATTTTTTATTCTCTTTTAAATATGCTTGAAATAAATGTTCAGTTAGCGCTAAATATGACGGCAAAATTACTTCCATCGACTAGGTTGTTGCGTCAAAATTTTATTATACAATTTATCGTTTAAACGAACAGATTTATAAAGAGAGTGACATAATACAGTTTGAAGATAAAACACAATTTTATTAAAGTAAGTTTTGTAAACCAAAAAATGTTTGATAATAAAGACGCTACACATACAAGATTTGGTAACACGGAAATTTCATGCTTTGGTAATATTTTTAACGAAAAACTTGTAAATGCAAAGATAGGTTGTTCCTTGTTTGACTTTTCCGATTTTGTTCAATTGTAATCTTAAAAGGCAGCATATTTCATTAAAATAAATTATTGTTATATAAACGTATTTCATATTTGTAGTAAGATGATGAGATGTGATAGCTTTTGATCATTGGCATATTATTTAGAACTGGAAGTTGTTATTAAAATTAAATGGCTTAAAGTGTATACTAATTAAATTTATGTAGAGTAGAGATTACAGCTTGAGTCAGTGATAGAATTTAACATATGATTATTTTGCTAAGCTCCACGATCGTAAATGATATTAAATAAAACATTTAAAACAGTTTGTGTGAATACCACTATTATATATCGGGGGATGTAATAGCTTGCTTTTTTAAAATAATTTGTTAGACGCTTTCCTATAAACTTTGCATGTTTTTATTTTCTTTTAAATATGCTTGAAATAAATTTTCAAGTTAGCGCTAAACATGACGGCAAAATTACATTCGACTAGGATGTTTTACAATTTGGAGATAAAACACGATTTATTGAAAGTCAGTTCTGTAAACTTAAAAACAACTTGAATAAAGACGCCACACATATAATATTTGGTAAAAATGGAAATTAAATGCTTCGGTAAAATTCTAATAAAAATACTTGAAAATGAAAAAATACGTTGTTCTTGTTTGAATTTTCCGACTTTTTTTCTAATGTTATCTTAAAAGGCAGAATATATAATAACAAAAGTTTTGTTATATAAACGTATCTCAAATTTGAATGAATCGATTAATATTTTCATTAATACTACTTCATAGGAGCTTATCCTTGTATCCGTTATTTTGAGGCATTTAAACTGCCACAATTATGATCAATTGTCATTTTAAATAGATTTTTACTTTCATTTTCATAAATTTGTGAAACTACCGTACTATATTTCAATTGTATCAAGTTTTTTGTTTGACTATTTGTCAATCACTCTTTATATGTAATAATATTCAATCAATGAAATCTTGTTTGGAGTTGTTAAAATACACTAATTAATTCAAGGCGATGCTTTAATAATATTTTGGAATTTACACTTGGAAGGAAAATTAGTTTTGTTGTGTTCAGTTATGCCAAAACACAAACGTTAACGTTCCAATCTTTGAAACCTCACATTCTTTAACAGTTGATACTGATTCTCACACAAAGGTTGAGAAAAATATTCAATATTAATTTCTATCAAATTAAAGTGTTTGACTTTGATCTAAAGGAGTCAATGAAATATAAATATAATATCAATGACATATTTGTCTTAAAATGATAATAAACTGTTGAAAATGTAATCACTACTTGTATTTTTTCTCTAGTTTTACACTTTTAAAACCTAATAAGATTTAACTAGAAATAAAACAACATCACATTTACTACGGGAAAGCGAAAAAGTTACTTACATAAATTGGTATACTCTACCATGGTGACTGAAGTTATACAATTACTGCAGCTAAATAACACGTCAAGTTAATTGAATTAAATAATGGGAGAGGTAATAACAAATTATCAAAATATCAAAGTTCTAAAACTCACCACTCTTTGTGAAAAGAGACAGCTTGTTGTCCAAAAGAAAAGAAAAACTTCAAAAACTTTGCACAATTTGCCGATCATCTTGATGATGGAGAGAATTGGAGTGTTCGGTGACCTGCTCTCTTCTGATGTAAACGTTGATACTGATTTCCTCTAAGGTGAAGCTGCAAAATACTAAGCAACTAAAATTAACCTGTAGCCTACAGTAGAGGAGACTGGCCATGCAGCTGGAAATAACCAATGTTGCGTGTTAATTGTCAAATAATACTGATAAAGTACACCTCAACGTTATGACTTTGGTGATAAACGTCACTTATCCACATCGGTAGATTTTTCAACACGGATATACATATGATGAAATTATGGCGGTGTGTATTTATAGGATTTCATTGACAATGGTTCATGGGGTTACATCAACGTCAGTCGTGGGGAAATCTTCATAGTAAAATTATTATATTAATAAAGCAGGTAGAGTCAGCAAATTTGTAATAATTGTCTTCTAAAATATCTTTTTTTTTTGTGTATGTAGACTACTTAATGTGAATATAATAACACATTGACATATAATAACTATAATGCTTTATTTCCTCCTGAAGACTTGAACATGATAAATAAACAAACCATAGAGTTTTCTGTCTGGCTGTATATTACAAACTATTGAAGAGGGAAACGTGTTGAATCAATGTAGTTTATATCGTTGTAGTTACATGACAGTTCGGGCATATACATTAAATATCTTGAGCATTTTCGATATATTATATTTGTCATCTGAATTTATATTTTATGTCGAATTGTTAATTGTATTTGCCTGCTTAGGACCAGTTAAATTTAAACTGTATGTTTTACAAAGAACCTTTTCAACCAATAAAGTAAATTTAGATCACAAGAATAACTTAAAACCTTCCGTATGTAATAGTTATTTCTTCTTCAAGTGTGAAACGATGCGTACACTCTTAACAGACTCTTAACCGGGAGGTAAATCTATACAGATACTTTCTTTGAAACCTTACCTTTTGTGAGTATAAATGATGGTACATTCCCCTGAGGTGTAATAAGAAGTATGGAGCGGGCTATGTTCTCTCTCACTTTTAACATGATCGAACCAAGGACTGGAGATAATCGTCTGCTAAACTCTATGATTCACACCGTTGCAGACTATGTAGGCATAAACAGGTTCGGGCGATTAACTAATCATTCGACCACTTCATGCTTTGCAGTGCAACTTATGAATACTCTAGTTCTTTGGTGAAGTAAGTGGTTTAGAATAATAGACCCAATCTTCGGGCTTCCTTAACTAAGAATCTTCAAGCTTTATAATCAGTTGCGAACGCGTCCGTAATCCTATAAGTCTATCAAAGAAAAACTTTTACAACGCTACATAGTCCGCATTCAATAATCGAAGTGTTGGTGAAATTAAGGCATTGTGGGGAAATGCTTCCTGGATGGCTTCCAAGTCCGATATGACAATATATAATCAAAAGAAAAAAATTCTCTGTTGTAAAGTTTAATAATCTTTTGAAGTTCGTTTTATCGTCTTCGAATTTGAAAATGTATACTGGAACTTACAAAATGATTGCTCTTTTTTTTTATTTAAAGACACTTCCATATCGGTCGTGGTTCTAGTTGGGTATATATGTTTAAAGTTACACAATGCGTGTGTGATAGAATCAGCTGTCGATTTTACAAATATCTACTTTTGTGAAAGATTGTCATAAAACACTTTTTTTAAAAGAGAGACAAACGCTGTGGTGATATAAAGATGATGGAAAACAAATGAGTATATCGTTCGCAGCTGTATCAGTTGACTTAGGTTACTCTCTTCTGCAGGAGTGTCTTGACAATACCTCCTTTTAACCAATTTAACCCTTGCACTGAAAAGTGAAATAAAACGTGTACATGTACAGTAACCACATAACACAGAATTGTTACCAATATTGGCCATCGCGTTATTTCGCATATTGAATGATTATATACTTCAGTAGCATAATTACATTTATCCACGTCGGTAGAAATACACACAGATCAGTTTTTTCGTTCTTTCATTGAGTGAATTTTGAAGATTAGATGTTTAAAAGTATTGCAGGATGAGAAGTTTGTCTGTATCAATTAATAGATATATTTAGATATAACTTATAATATAGATCGATGTTATTACAACCAATGGTACTGTAATTTAATCTACTGATACAATGTATTCAGTAATAAGCGCCATTAGCTATCTACAGTTTTAGGTTATTGGCAATTTCATCTTACACGGATCCGCCAGTGTTGATGTGAAATGCGCATCACGAGAACAAACAGAAAATCATAATACGTGTTACTATACAGTATCCTATTTCAATGTCGGAATGTTACATATACATTGATCGGTAATTCAGGACAGGTGGAACGCACACATGGCTTTTCGTGATGGTGGGTCTGGGTTGCGCTTAGATCTAAATGTAAATGGAATAGATCTCTTGATTCTGAAGAGCACCTACAATCAAGGGTACGGCCTGTAGAAGCGGATTCGACATGTAATATGAATTGATGATAGTAAACGATAAGAGCTACGCTTAGGGGTATGTTTAGGGTAAGAGAATAGGGTGTTTAAGGTTACAGGGCTATGGGTTGGGTTAAGTAATGAGGTAAAGGGTTGAATAGAGAGGGGTAGATTGTCGTAGGTAGAGCTATGTGAGGATTATGTTACACCCAAATCCTGGTCACAATAATGGTCTCCCTATCCATTTAGTTCAAAATTCATATAACGTAGCTTATATCACTTACCAGTAACTTACAAACCTGCCACACATATAACAGTCGGCATCAAATATAGAGGTAGGTCTAGAATTAACAGGGGCACTGTTACAGAATAGTAGGGCTAGTAGATCATTGCAAGAAGGGAGCTATATCGTATTGCTTGAACAGACAAACAGCGAAATATGAAAAGGGAACTGTTATACCCACACAAAATGGATTATTTTAAGGAAAAAGTCAGATATAAAGGTGGTAAGTATCCCTTATGCCATTCCCCGGCCACTTACCCAGACTATTTTATCGAAATATCTGAAGTTTAACCAGGGTGCATAGAGGTTAGATCCAGATTAAGGACGACAGTGCCGTCGAATTCAATACAAAACTGGAATTGAGTATCGATTTCTTGCGGCATTGTAAAAGAAAGTACCAGAGTAGGTCCATAATTCCCCTTTCTGATATGGAGTTTTGTGCTTTGAAATCTCTACGAGAGAACGAAACACATATTGAATTGCTGCACTGCCTTTTGACCTAGCTGATCCCCTTATTCGGCACCTTGCCTCTAGCGATGAGGCATCGACACTTTGGCAATCATTCAAATATTCATGAGGAAATAATAGTACCAGTTGTGATTCGTTGATTCAATATAGAAGAACAAACCCTTAACGTTAAGATTGAATTGTCAATGACAGCTAATAATATCTTCTGTTTAGGCATTCATTCAGCATATTCAGTAAAAAACCTGCTAGCAAGTGCATTCCAATTATCCTTGCGTTCATCGGCAAAATTTGCCTCATTTTCAAACAAGAGAATGAAAATTTCACTGGGATGTCTTTAAAACCGATAAACTTGTACTATAAAAGCTCAGCCTTTTATACCAGGTAACGTGTACAAATGGTCGTTATATAGGCTAAACAGGAAACAATTCGCCATTTGTGAGTGACATGTCATTGACAGAAAAAAAGTACGAAGAGACAAAAACAAGTAAACAAATTTCCGAGACATAAATATTGATAACTCTAAGCCTTGAATAACATGTAGTTTCCCGTAATATCCTGTTTAGTGTAATAGGTGTATCAAATGACGGAAGACTGAAAATCACTTCAGACCTTCATATTTCTGTGGAGGTTTGAATATGTGGAGTAGGCGAGAGGTAAGTGTGGACGTGTGTGTGAGTTCACGCGAGAGAGTGTGTGGAGTATGTGAGGGGTAAGTGTATGGGGTAAGTGTGTGTGTGTGGGGGGAGGGGGGGGGGGGGTAGGTAGAGACAAAGGAAAACAGTAAAGATAGAATAAACCCAACATTTTACGTTAAATGTTCAACTGGTTCAATGTTCAAATGCACAAACTTTTTAAAGTTCTTTACAGAGCATATGTCACTGGAAACAAATTCTGTTATTTAAATTAAGACCAAGAACAGAATTTTAGTTTTAATCTCGTTATTTGTGTGATTTCTTTTTTTAGCAATTCGGCGTTCTGGTTTCGATCAGACATACGCAAAGAAAGAGACAACGTAAAATGCAAAGACTTGAAGAAGATACAAATTGTAGAGGAGAGTTTAGGGGAAATCTTGAATCCTTGAAATCACGCAGATATAAAAAGAAAATACTAAACAAATATGAGAAACAAAACAAAGTCAAACCGAAAGCTCATTAGTACTGTTTTCTCTACAAAACTGACCAGTTACACCTCGCACCTCACGCTTCACACAATAAATATTTAGAAGAACAGGCATAAAACTTACCTAAAATACTTTCTCAGATGTATAGGTGTTTAAACGTTCGACCAATAAAGCCGAACTCAGGTAGATATTATTACCTTAATAGATTTTTAAATAGTATTTCGACTCGTCAGTCACGTCATACATTCGTAACGCTTAAATCGTTTACGCAATTAACGAGACTTGCTCATCAATGTTGCAACGTTTAAAAAAACTCCATTATTATACACATTCCCGCTGGCAAATATCTTTCTTAAGCATACGTCAATTAATGTATGCCTAACTGTGATAATAAGATGGAAACCACTTATTACATATACATTTGGTAAGCTTTCATCATATTGATCATGCGCATAAGCTGTAGCTTCAAGTACACATTTCCTGCTGCAGTTTGGCAAGTCTAGTCATCGTTATCGTAAGTGTGAAGAGGGTAAGCTGAAGACAAATACTGTTTACTGATAAACCGCTCAACATGGAAAGAAGCAATCGACTCATTTACCTCTTCAAGCTGTTCGATGTATCGTTTGATTATCTGAAGTTAGTAGTAAGTTTAAAAACCCTACAACTACTCAAATTGATAGTTAAGTTCATGGTACAGCAACTGAGCCTGGCCAAAATTTAAGTCAATAGTAATTTTAAATGCACAACACTCTTTATCTGTATTATTTACAGAGTAAACATTTCCATACTATACAACCAATAACCTTTTCAGGTTGTTTCTTTCACAGTGTCCAAAGTCATCCGTATCGGTCCCCAAATTTTAGCATGCTACAAAGCTTTCAACAAGACCCTGTTAGAGTTTCCTTGATCCTCCAAATAAGTCCCTGTCATTGTGGACTATAAATAGACAATTACAAATCTCAGTGTGAATATGTAATTTTAGAGTGACAAAAAAATGATTATTGAAATGTTACTAATGAAGGACCACTTGCTTACATTCTTGCATATTTGTGAGTATTTCCGATAACATTCAAGTGGAAATTTACAATGGGTTTTCACAGACATACCAGGTAATATCCAAATTGAAAAGGCCCCCTAGATGACCAAAGCACACACAAGATGTCTACTACGGATATTGTAACAATTTAAGGTACAGTGATAAGTACCCAATGAGTAGGTGAATGACATTGTTTGTACTTATTGAGATTATGCATATTAATGAGTGGGAGGGGTTAAAAGAAAACTTCCCTACCAGAATCATTACTGAGATGGGTTTTTTCATGAGGTGGTGTTGAAGCGGGGTGAGGATGGTTGTGGGGGAGGAATACAGTGAGTGATTATGACTTCATGTAATTTTTTTTTTCAATTTATCTTACAATTAGACTAACAATTCAATCTGACTTCTTCACCTCTTCCTCATCCTCCACCCGAATATCGATTCAAAACATGTTCTAGTGCGACCGTTATATTTACACTCATTTAATAAAGGAGGCAGTTGCAATTCAGCACAGAACAAGGGGAGTAAAAACAGGAGTAGGAAGGGGTAAGGTCCTGACGGAATTTTTCTTGCAGCTCAAACATTTGCCAAACAAAAAGGAAGGAAAACAAGAACAAAGATGAAGGAAATAATTCCTTTTTCGAAAATTCGTTTTTTGTGCTTCAAATTTGCTATGAGGGATAAGGACATATCTTAAAATGGTACAGATGCTGGTTACTTGTTATTCAAGACAAATTGATTTCCTCTTACTGACATGTATTTTTTTCGCTCGCCGAAAGAGCAAGAACTATCTGAAATGCTGCAGCTCCCAGGGATTCGTCCCACCCCTGTCTCACAGCCGATAACAATGTACATAGTCGGCGGATATACCTGCTGTGAGTCTGCATTGAACGATATAACAGAAATTGACGCTTTTGTTGGCGTCTTTTTCGAAACGTTGCTAGAATAGTCAACGAGTGTCTCAAAAAACCTAGTTGGTTTTGAAATCAATCAACACCTTCAGAACGTATTGTATATACGTACAATCATAATCTGTCCTGCGAGATTATCGGGACTAAGTAGGATTGCTATCATCATGGCTTCATCATAATTTGGATAGCAATCGCGGCAAAATGGTCAAAAAGGACACAAGAGGAAACCCTTATAACCCCAACACCCAACATTGTCTGTACTATAGGGTGTCTTACTTTATTTAACGTCCATCCGCCTCCGTCAGTCATATTATACTTATGTAAGTTATCGTCTATACTATAAAGTTGTCTTACTAGATTTATCGTCCGTTCTCCTTCGTCGGCCATCCTTCATAAATATACAATACATTGTCTATACTATAGGATGCAATACTAGACTTACCGTCCATCATCCTCCGTCAGTCATATTGTCCATATACAATATATCGTAATGTAATAGGATGTCATACTAGACTCATTCATTTACATCTTCATTTACTTCCTCGTTTAAAATTACATCAGCCGCTTGCAGACTTGCGCATTAGAACGCTGTCACACCCAACCATGTCACTCCGAGACATTTCGTAGCTTCTATTTACATACATCCTAACGGAAGACTAGAAGGGACTTGTCAAGATGGGATGGTCTACTAGTCGCAAACGTCATGTAATACGATAACAACCTTTCAAAGTTTCAACAAGCGTCTTCGGTACTTATTTTTCGAGAATTTACGCAGTTGAGATGAAACGGCGAAGATAATTCCTAAAGATAATCTCAGTTATCATTCGCAAAGCACAGGGCTCGCAAGATGGAGTACCAAAGAAGGGAACTTTTCTGCGTCAACTTGTTCACATTGTTGATGGGATCGAATGTCCTTGCATTAATAACGGTAAGTTTCTCAAAAAAGTTTTGATCTGGTTGGGTGAGATGTCTTTAGGCTGTGGACTGCAGACAAAGATTTAACAACTCCGTTATTTTTTCACATCAAATATCATTTTTGGTGTTCTTTCAAAATTGAAGATGAAACATTTATGATCGCTGCAATGTTTGTAACACTTAGTTGTTTTTACCATAACTGATACCGAAATACAGTTTACAATTTTCGGGGAAGGTATTCTATTCGATTTTCGAATATTTGACATCTCAGCTTTTCAATTATCAAAAGATAAAAATTAGAAATAGTAAAGTTGTATTAATAGGTGATGTAGGTTAACTATCAGTTAAGTGAAATAGTTATCTTACGAAACACTCAGATGGAGGCTTCACTTCTATTTTCTTTCACCGAGTTAATAAAATAAACTGTTCTTTTAAATCTATTATACATGTAATTTTAATACGTCAACACAACCACAATTTTTTATATATTGATGGACTATAGCTGAACGTAATGTTTCGTGCTCTAAATTCTTTACTAGACTTGTCCTACAAAAATTTAAATTTAAAAAAAATAACGGGAAATCAACTTTAAACGACAAATGTATTTTATAGGATTTACTTCTTATTTACAAGTGTTATATCTTTACAAGTCCGACTTAGTTTGATATATTTCTTGTCTAACAAATGAAAGAAGAAAACAAGTGAGCAAGTACTTTTGAAGTCACTAGTAAAACATACTTTTTTAAAGATTTGTCTAGTCTATTGTCAATCATTGTCAATCACTAAATCAAGCTAGATATACACATATATTACTTTGCATAACATTCATTTTTCAATATTTTTCATTATAGGAAATTTAGCGTTCTTAGCAGACGTGATCTTAAAAGTTTGAACCTAAACTTGATCTATAAAATGCACTAAATAATGATATTCATTATCAAAAGTTTGCCCACACTGTCGAATGATGTTTTTCTTTGGCAGAAAAGAATTTTTCAGCTAGGATAATCTCCGCTTGTCAGTGTGAAATATACTTAGATGATTAAGACTCAAATTATTCAGTTTAAAAATATCGTTGTAAGGAACTAAATTGAAGCCTGTTTTTGTATCCATATAGTTGATTTTGTGTTGTCATCCACATCGGTAAAACTATAGGTGTTAAGTCCATGTATTTGAATCCCTGGTTAAGGATTATCTTGGATGATTTTTCTGTTCATGCATTTAAACTTTGCAAACAATCTCTGATAACCAATGAAGATATAGTACTTCGTAATATTTCTGCGTTACTTCTAATTTGCCCCTTATTAAATAAACTGAATCTCAGCTCTGCTTAGTTTTTTTTCGTCTTAAACAATGACAAACGGATTAATATTATTTCGTCATAAACATTTACGTACGAAACAAAAAGTCAATGTTTTCCTCATCGGTTAGAACTTACGCAAAGTGTCAAAAAATGTAATAAAAAATTAAAAGCCCACAATTTAGAACATTTGTTTTTGTTTCACTGACAGAATGTATTGTAAAGATGCATATTTATAGTATTATTTTTAACTAGAACTTTTAATCCAAAGCAGCTCTTTTTCTGAATCACTTTACTATTTCTGGATATCTAAACTTAACAACCAAAAAAAAAAGGCATTCACAAGACGTTCAAAGTGTCAAATAATACATCAGTTTGACGTTTTTCAAGTTGGTAGGCTATCTCTTGAATATTCTGTAGACTAAACATATTTTATGTAATGAAAAATACGAAATGCTAAAGAATCCTTGAGAAAATTGTACTCTTTATCAATACATACCAAAGAAACTTTTTCCATCTATATAAGACGCCATATGAAAAAACATATAGATATCTTATTTTCAGTTCTAATACACTATATTGACAAAAACAAAATATCATCCTACTTACTTGAGCAATTTACGTTGCGAGACGTACAACTTGAAACGGTTTTGAATCACAAAGTGTTACTTGAACATTCGACCACTTTGTATAGGAAACTAAAGCTAAAAATATATAACAGCGTTCCTATTTAATATCATGTGAATTGTCTACTTATTTGTGTACTTTAAAATTTAATTCTCAAAGCTAATTTTGACAGCGTTAACTGTTTTGAATTTTTCTTCCTCCGATAAACGAAAGTATTGTCTAAATGAAGAAACAGGCTAATTATATATATATTTTTTATTTCTAAATTGAAATATTGGCAAGCTTGGACGGAAGCATTATTGCTCCGAAAGTGATTGGTTTTTGAACTGAAAATGTGCACTGTTTATTTCATATTTACGGTGAGAAAGATCAAACTTGACACGATGTTAACGTCCCTGTTTTTGTGAGGGCCTATTTCTACGACATTTATTCAATTGTCTTCTCCAGTGTTCATTTGAAAGAGATGCCGCATTACGAAGTTCAATATTTATAAAAAACGTTTTCACAAATGATAGTCCGTTTTGATCATTTGCACCCAAAGTATCATGCCTACGTACTCATTTCATATTCTTCTGGGTATTATCCATGATATCTTCATGGTTTTTAATCACTGTAGATTGTCTATTGGCAGCCTCGAACTTTTTCGTAGGGTATGCATGAACTTACACTTAAAGACTTTCTAAGGGAGTCTAAGTATAGTTTTTAACTTGGATAGATCTCAAGAATTTATAGGTTAGAAGTGAAGCATAAGAACCGCTTTTGATTTCATTTAACAGTAAATGTATTAGTTGGTTTCACAAATTTAGTTACTAGAGGATGTACTCTAGTTCTGCTTCTGGTTTCGCCTTACTAGGTAGAAGTGAATATTTAGGGTTAATATGCTCTTTATGAACGGATTTCTATTTTTAACACACTTTTTGAACAATAAAATATGTGTAAAATAACAAAAATTGAACATGAGTTTATATCAGTGAAGGAAAGTATTAGGCAGCATTATAGTTTTGGTTTCAGTGTGTTTTTGAAGCAGCATGATATGAAAGAAACCTTAGTCGCAAAACTATATACGGGATCTAAAATAAGAAAAGGCAACAGCCCATATTAAAGTTATAGGCTTACTGCTTTGATTAAACCGTTTCCATATTTTTAGATTCACAACCAAAATGTGTAGAATTGTATGAATAACGGTAAGATCAACATTTTTGCAAATATATTGATAAAATTAAGCCATCACTTTATCAAAATTAACAACCATATTTCCTTTGGGTATCCAAGCGAGTTATTTTTAAGTGTAACCTTGTTTGAGAATAACATTGTGCGTTATAAGAACGATATGATAATACCATATCCTAACACTATAAACTTCATGTAGGTTATGTGTCATGGACTCATTCTTAAAAATATTACTGTTTACGCTGACGACGCTTTAAACTATTTTATGATAAAGCTAGAAATCCAATGCAGATGCAGGAAACTGTCGAATTATTGCATTAAACACCAAGTTCATCCGTTTTATAATTTTAGTGTTAATCAGACACAAGACCAAACTAATTCTGATTCAAGAGCGAAACAAATTTCTGGTTTAACAAAATCATATAGCTGACAATCTGCAAAGCTTTGCAGGCTTTCAGTTATGCTACGACAAAAATCTGTGGTTAAAATACCAAATATCAGCATTATCTTTTACCTCGGCCTTTGTGTTACAAATTCACTTACACATCCTTGTGTTTAACCCAAAGGGATCCCCGTAATCGCTCTTACAGAAATGGCTCGTATGGTCACAGAAAAATTGCCTAACAGTATTGGTAGGCGTATGTAGGTTACCGTGCATATCAAATGCATGTCGAAAAAATTTCATAACATTGTGTTCTAAGAACATGTGAAACGTTAACTAGTTGTACACGTGATGGTAAAATTTAGGGTCTTATCTTCCAGTTTATGGTTATTATAGATTTATACAGCTTTCCCTTTTTATTGATATAGCAGATTTTTCACTTTAAGTAAAGCTACACATCAGGGGTCTCTGAGCCGAGTTGTGTTCTAAGAACTTTACAAATACATGGTAAACGCATAAGTTGATGATAATGTAATGATTACATTTTGGGGTTAACTCGCTTGCAATTTATGTATATTTTAATAATTAACCGCTCTGTTCTGGACATACCAAACATATTTGTAATGTTATATAAAGCTACACATCAGTAGCCAATGAGTTCACATTATCGGTATAACTTCATTTCATGCTCGCAGAAAATATCGCAATTTGGTGAAAAGACTAAGACATAAGATTTAACAAATAAATAATCAATGTGCACTTATACTTGCCAGAGCGATATTTCTCTCTGCAAAGGACTTGTCCAAGCGGCTAAGCGTCGATTCTGTTCATACAAAACAGTATTTCCATGTTATATCCAGATACCAGACAAAGGTACTGAGTTAAATTCATGCGTTCTAATGAAATTCATTATAACCTTTTCCAGAACATAGGGATTGAGCATTTGTTTTTAATTCCTACAATGTCTTTGTTCACTGCGATAGGATCTCGTGCCAAGAATGTCTATTTAATTTTATTACGTTTTCCTGTCGAACGTTATTGACACTTTGCCTTATTTTGTTGGGAGACTGTAGTGAGAAACTGATCTGGCAACTTCCAAACAGAATGAAAATGTTGCTTGCGAAACGATGAAATGATAAAAAAAAATGGGTGAGAGGAAACATAAACTATATAGCGGTAATAGTCATCTCGCATCATATATTTTCGTGTAAGCTCTGCATTGTACATCATCAAATCGAAACGAAAAGAAAAACATTTGCATATTACAACCTTTTTTTTGAGAGAGAAAGAAAAGCAATCGTTGAATGTGTTGCTCAAAAATATCAAATGTTTCCTACAAAAAGAAAAATCATATACCGAGAAGGGATTAGACAAAGAAAATATGTGTTTGACAGCTGTTGTTATTCTGAAGATATCTGAATCTGATAACGTGAATATGATTTTTAAGACGACCCAACACTTTGTCTAAGATGCTTCTTTAAAGAAAAAAAACGGTCCTTTGTCCAGAAAATACTTTGAGCCCGAACTGCTATACTTTAGTTGTTGCCGTAAATACTATTGTTTTGTTTAGATTATGTATTTAGAATTTGCGATCATCTCAATAGTAATGACAATTTTACGCACTTCATCACTTCGTCACAGAATTAATGCTTTAATATTTAATAAAGTGAAAGGAAACATAAACACATGATTATGGTAAAATGGAACGTATCTTATACTCGAACAATTCATTGATATTTACGGGCATTGAGGATATAAAGATCAGTAATTACGTTCATTGTCTTATATGCAGGCTTCTGTTGACGTCACAGATCAATCATCGAGTAAGTTACCATTTGATATTGACTATAAGTATAATTCCTTACGATTTAGCTTAAAAAGATTCAAAAGACCCTTTACGATTCCAGGTGCTAGTTTCGTTTGTGATTCATGTATTTGTTCATTAATGTAGATCTTTCCGTCAGGATAAATTTAATATAAGAAATTAGAATCAAAATTGTTATAACATTTTATACAAATTGTTGAGGGAGGTAGAATGACATTCATTAACAGACACTAGCTTTTTCGGTCGTTTTAAATGTTGTTAAGATGATTTGATTGGCTCTGAGAAATCGGCGTGTCAACTAACTGGGTAATTGTATTGATGAAGAGAAAGACCTACATGAAAAAAAAGGACCCTATACAAAATTAAATAAAACAATTGGACGACTCTTCCTTAGCAGCAATGCTGGTAGACATTATTGCAATTAAACATCTACATGTTTATAATCGAAGAGGTAACCTATACATCCATATATGCCGATGGCTGCAGTTCTCGGAAGAAAAAGAGAAAGATAATATTGCTTTCATCCACTATTTTCTGTTTTAGGTTTATCTTACTTTCTATATCAATCAACCGAGAACCCGAAACATTGCCAAGAAATCCTCAATACATGTTCAAATACCCAAAATGCATCTGGTGTCTACAAAATCAAACCTGCTGGTTTCCCAGAGGCGTTCGAAGTGTACTGTGATAACGACTTAGGCAGTGATGGATGGACGGTAAGTTGAAAACGTTAGCTAAGCTTATAAATAATTTCAAAACTTCAAAATATAACGCTGGACTAGTCAATAAAATAGACCAACGGAGACCTTAAACAACCAGGAACTGTATTACTGACATTTTTTGCGTTCCTCTCCGAACAACAGGAGACCCAATTTTGATTGTACTTCATAAAGCAGCATTAAAATTTCATACCAACGTAGTAAATGAAGTTGATAAGTCACGCCATGTTTTTTTTTCAATTATCGAGAGTGAAATGTTCAAGTTTCCGACCTAACTGTATGTTATGCATGCTGTAACGAAATATTGTTAAGAGTGACGTAGTGTGGACGTCTCGAATCAACTTCACTGCTGACGTGCCAGTTAAAAGGATTTGCTGGTGAATAAATAATGTGATAGTTATTTTGAAGAGAAAGTGTTTCACACTGCTAGGTGAAATCCTCACCTCAATATCTTGCCTGTAACATGAGGTATTGTTGATTGAATGTTACCTATTCTGACTGGCTAAACCTTCAACTACTCCAGGAAGTTGGATCACAGTAGGAGGTATGTGATGTCATCTGGGCAGATGCTCTTCAAAAGTTTTACTTATGTCATTAAAATTCTCTTGTTGATTTATTCTTGAAACCTGATAAATTTAGAATGTTAACTTAGTTGACAAAGTTCTCCGTACTAAGAATTTTCATCAAAATATATCTTTGTTGTAGAAATATTATTTTGTTCTGTGGATAAATATTTGACAATTTATTAAAAAGCAAACATATTTTATCACCTGAAGTTCCATTATGACACCATTCATTCTGCTGTTGCCAGATGGATTTGCAAATATCATGAAAACTTGAAAATATCAAGTCTTTGGGTTGGAAACATTCTATGAGGATGTGGTTTTTGGCCAAAATACTCAATTTTGCCAAACAATCAGTTCCAGCCGTCAAAAAGAAAAACAAACTCTCTCCATTGTGGAAAAAATAAATATAGAACTACCTTTATTTTTATTACGACAGGTAGTGCAGCGACGGACGAATGGATTTATCAACTTTAATCGGAATTGGGAAGATTACAAGCACGGTTTTGGATTTCTGGGAAGTGAATTTTGGTTAGGAAATGAAAAAATCGCTCACCTTACAAATCAAAAGAAGTATCAACTTGGTATGGACTTTACGAATGCTGCAGGGCACTCCTATCACGCGACCTACGACGATTTTCGTATCGTTGGTGATTGGTGCTCATATTCTATTCAAAGCCTTGGAGACGAAGGTGGCAATGCAGGTAAAGTTTCTGCCTTTACATTTCTGTTTTATCTCAGCGAAGATCGATTTCCATCTTATTTCATGTTTTCGTTAGAACTATGTTAAAAGAAGACAATGTGGGTACGTGCCACTTTTCCCTTCAATTGTTCAAGGTTTCTTTTAGAGTTTCTAGTAGAATTATTGAAACATATATTTATCACCCAAGAAGAGAACAAATTCAGAGCACCAAAATTTGAATAGAACTATTAATATAAACGTAATAAGAGAATACAACAATTTCCTTGTTGTTGTCAAGAAGTGTTGCGTACCATATATATATATACGATTATTCGTTTCACCCCCTCCCAACTGTCTGTATTGTAGGTGATAAAGGATTTATTGCAGCGATTACGACATTATTTCTGGACCATTTAATAATTTCAATGCGTCAAACAAGTCACAACCACCAAGTCAATTTTAAGATTATTTTTTCTTTTACCTTAACCCAGGTCCATTTATTGAGTGGTGTCCATCGAATACGAGGTTTTCTAACAGTACATGCGAGAGACGTTGTACCAAACCCAGTATGTGTATAACTTCAGCATCTTTGGAATCAGGAAGATGCATCTGTCCAGACGGTTATATGATACAAGGAGAGGACTGCATACCTGAAAGTCAGTGTGGATGTTTTGTACAAGAAAAGGGAAGTGTGCTTAATGTAAGTCTATGGATCAGTGAGACGTTTGTTGTCCTTTTTTTCTCATTCAAGCTGCTCCAAAAGTATATACTGATTTTGTATACTTCATCCATAAGCTAATAATGTTATGGAAGAATTTGCAGCACTAGACAATTTCTCAGTTCCACATGCTTTATTACATATAATTACGATGTTTATTTCTTCGCTAAATCTTGCCGGTTACTGTTTGCATAGATTATTCTATGAAATAATAATGAAAACAACACTGGTTATGGCAATTTGACTTCAATTCATTAGTGACAAGTGCTTCAGCAAATGGGTTTTTGATAAACTGAAATTGTTAAAGGCTATTTTCCACTACAGGTCGGTGAATCATTTGTCAATTCTGACTGTACTTTCCGTGTAAACTGCAGCGACAATCGACTGATTCATGAAGATGACTATAGGTGTAGTGACAATGCAACGTGTCAGGAGAGAAACGGTGTGCGAAGATGTATTTGCAACGATAAATTTGAAGGAGATGGGGAAACGTGTATTCGTAACGAACCCCGGAAGGATTGCTACGAGATATACAATACAGGGATCCATACCGACGGGGTTTATACCATATATCCTACTGGCTGGGAGGATTCTGGCTTCCAGGTCTACTGTGAGATGTCAACAGACGGAGGAGGATGGACGGTAAGTCTTCACATTTCATAAGAGAGTGATAACTTCTAACCGTCTTTATTGAGTTGCACGTGGGCCCACGGCAGTGCAGGCCTAAATGTAAGAAAAGCAATGCAAAGCTTCTTCTCGATTAAGCAAAAACATTTTGTCAATATATCGATTCGATTATGCAGCAGCATTTGTTGACGTTGAATATCAAGTTAATTTCAACACGCACCAGAAAGATGATTTCACATAACAAATTTTAGAGTTTAGTTGTGCTGAGTGTCTTTATTGGGTGAGAGATTTATTTCCAATGTCATTATGATATTGTATCGCTACTATCTCTCAATTGCGTAAGCCTTTTGTCTACTTAACTTGAACAGCTTCTAGAAAGAATTATCAGTATCTAAACATAACGGTATTGTCTATAACTTTCACGTTTGGCCTGGTTTTCCTTCGCGAGGGAAACATCAATGATCAATGGTCTGAGGTAATGTTAAAGAGCAACACCACTAGACAGAAATTGTTTGCTTGCAATAAACATCTCTATACCTTTATCAGATAAAAGATGCATGTGCAGTACTTGTATATTAGGCTATATTATATAAATACATTCCTATTGATTTGCACCATTGCATATCTTGGCAATGCATCAATTTACGTTTATTCTTTATTCCGTATAGTATTGTACGATTTCCTTACCCTTATGTAGTATCTAAATCACACACGTGTTTACCGGTAAAACGAGTTGCGCACCAAATTCCATGAAATGTGTGAGTGCGATGCCATCCATCGGGTTTTGATAAAAAACAGTCTGCCCTATTTCAGATTAAAATGTACGAGAAAACAATGAACGGAATCAGCATTGAAACGATATTTAACTTCATATCATATTTTACCTTTACATATTTCTAGGTTCTCCAGCGAAGAAGTTCTGGTTCAGTTAACTTCTATCGTGGTTGGAATGAATACAGGGACGGGTTTGAAAGTCCAAGCGGTGATCACTGGCTTGGTAACGACAAGATTCACGACCTTACAGATCAGAAGACCTACCAACTAAGGGTGGACCTGACTAATTCAGCTGGTTCACAATACTACGCCCTCTACTCCACATTCAGCATTGATGACGAGGATAACATATTTAAGCTCTCTTTAGGCTCGTTCTCAGGAAATGCAGGTTGGTGTATTTTGCCTAACTTAATTTATAAAGCTTTGCTTTGATAACGTTAGTTTTAAGTTTAGGTCCTATTGCATAATAAACTCCACAGAATTCACAGATTGCTTGAAAAACGAAACTCGCTAAGAGACAAAAGAAACATTTGAACATATAATATATAACCTCTTTTCGTTTTTACACTTGTTATTACTCGTAATCTAATACATCATTATTGTCTTTAAGATGAGTTTAAGGAAGCCCCAAGACATCGTGGCTAAACTCATTGAAGGGAACGGGAAACAAATATGCTATGATTACGTCATTTCTTAGAGAACTAGAATGCAAAATATATTATCTTAATTACTTAAAACTTAATGAAATATCTTAATCATGGTCATTTTACAAGATTAACTTTCCCGAGCTGGAATCAAGTTTAATATATTTTGACCACCGGCACATATGGCATTACGCACTCATCGGAAGATGCAGTTATTACATATTTCATAATTAAAACAAAAACTGGGCCTAATGCTGTTCAATACAAATGAGCTTAGCTTGCTGATCGAGAAGACTCGAACAATGATGCCCGTTACTGTTCGAATCTGAAAAAAAAGGAAATTTATAACACTTTAAACATTTTAACCTTGACACAAAAACTGAATCTGCTGTAATAGATGTGGGCTATGGTCATATCACTATGAACCAAGTATCGCTTGCAGTACCACCGTGATACCCGATAGAGTTGCGTGGTTTTGCGGGATCACGTCTAATACACCTTTCTATATTGTTTTTGTGGTTTTAATTTTTTAATATTGAGAATATTTCAATTACAGCGGTGTTCATATGATGTCCTAATTAGTTACTTTACTTACTATGATATCATTAATATGAATAAATACAACAATATTCATAATTTAATTTAATGTGCCTCATGCACAGAATACTCATGGACGTGATGATATTGACACCATATGATGTGATGTTGACAAGTTTTGTACAATACACAAATGAGTAGTTATAATCTCGTTGCCAAAAAGTTCATGATAGAAGCAGTTTTTCCTTAAGGTTTGTCTCAAATTATACCTGAAACAAATTCATCTAAGTGCACACTTCTTTTACCTCTGACGAACTGGGTATATTTGATAACCTAAATGTGAGAACCTAGCTTACAAAAGAAAAAAGCGTACAATTTTCAAACCGAAGTGGCGATAAATCACATGCATTCACCCCCCCCCCCCCCTATCTCTCTTTTTACTATAGATTACCGTGCTCCATTTCACACATACACAAAATCACATATAAGCATGTATTTATGAATACTTGAAGGTTAAATACGGTTATTAAATAAAATCTTCAAGATGTTTAACTTCATAACAAAACTTATGTGAACATTCCTACTCTAATATCGTTAGAGTATTTCAGGTCCTTTGCATGCGATGCTCATTAAAATACATCCTCATTTCCATCCTTTCAGGTTATAACTCCATGAACTGGAACAACGGAGATACGTTCAGTACGCACGATCGAGACAACGATAGCTCTTATGATTTCAACTGTGCAGAGGAGCATCGCGGTGCCTGGTGGTACCCTTATCATTCTTATTATAACAACTGCTATTATTTTAGGCACAGTGGATATAACTACTATTGCTCTCGTTCTAACCTCAACGGAGACTACCAGTACAACGACTACTGCGGAATCTTCTGGTATAATCTTCCTGGGAACGATTGCGGTATCGCGGGTACAAAAATGAGGATACGACCAGTTGGATAACAAACAATATCTCTCATATACATATAGATTGTGTAATTTCGTAAAATCTGGATCCTGAGATATCGTGAGCAATTATGCAAATACAGTTTTATCAGATTTTCTGAATGTACTCTTCAGCCATTGATACAAAAAAAATCGTCGGACTATATCATTTGTTCTTTGTTTCAGAGAAATATTGAGTCTTATAACAACAGTAAGGAGTAGACACGTTCAAAAGCATAGGACTTTCAGTCCACTCAGACAGTTACGTGTAGAAAAATTAAAGTGAAAAAAGATCTAGGAAAGTTCACACAGACAATATACATCTGTTGCTTCCATCTGTTGTTACCAATTTAAAGTAAATCACGAACTTCTGTGTACGCTAACTAAAACGAAAAATATAAATATAAACAAATAAAAGAGTCTCGATCTGTCTTCATTTGAGAGTACCAACACGACATGATGTATTCAAATCTTCAGTTATGTCTGCCTTGTATATGGATGACATTTGGCAGAAATCTCAATACCTATCTATGAGAAAAGATATATGGGCTTTACAAATTACATTTGCACCATTTCAGATCTTTGGCTTACCTTCTTTTTTTCTTCCGTTTAAAAACACACACGTTTTTACCGGTAAAACGAGTTGTGAACCAAATTCCATGAAATGTGTGAGTGTGTTGCCATCCATTGGGTTTTGAAAAAAAAATCCTGTCGTGGAAAATTAATATAAATCTATAGTATTTTTCGAGGAACCTCAGCAAAACAATTATGAATGCAGTACTCAAGTTTGATTATTTTTTTTGCAATTATAATGTTCTTCTAAACGTATCTCTCATTATTAACGTTTACGACACAGTGCTATAAACTGAATTTTATAAAGCCCGATGGTATGTAAGCAAAGCAAAGAAAAAAAACAGAGAACGTTAAGATTGAATTGTCAATGACAGCTAATAATATCGTTTGCTTAAGCACCCCTTCAGCAAATTCAGAAACAACCTGCTAACAAGTGCATTCCAAGTGCATGACCATTTCGATTACAATTGATAATGAAGAAACTTCATATCACATATGGTTTATATCTTATATGATTGATACTAGACATCATCTACCATACTATGCAGGTGTCATATATGTTACAGTGAGTGTCAATGCACATGACTTGTGTATTGTCCCATTTGAACGGAATAATTAGTAATGAAACTATAAAAGATGTGGTTAGATAAAGCGTTTTGTTAAGGGTTCTTCTTGTTTTCTCTGGTTCACCATTCTCATTTGGATGTTCGCTGTCTCGTCTATTTCTTTCGCTGTTATTAGTCACCATCATGCAATGGACCCTTTGATGAGCAATACGTTTGTTACATTGTCTGCCTTCATTGACGTAAACGTCATAACATAGAAGTTTATCCTGGCAACATCCGTAACCAATGGTAACGTTACTGCTAGGACACCCCTTGCCCAAACCCTTGCTGACGTCATCATTACCTTCCCTCGGGAGACTTACACATTGAATGAAAAAATAATCTTTTTCAAAGAGTCGATGTTGAATTGCAACACGAAGCTTATTTGATACATCATTATATGTCATTGAGAAAAGTGGTGTTTATAATTTTCGCAAGTTACGAGCTCTAAACTGAGTTATTATTCTTGTTGATGACCCGTTGTCATTTCTTCGGGTTGTTCAACCCTTCCCTTCCATCCCTTACCTCCCTTCCCTCACTCTCTACCTCCCTCTCCGTTTCTGTCTCGCTTCCCTTCCTCATCCCCTACTTTACTTCTTCTCATTCCTTGGTATATATCACGTGTGTTCGTTTATAAAGTGGTGCGAAATAAACCAATTAAGTTTAAAACATATTTGTCCTTATTTAGGCATAAACGTTACTCGGAAACGAATTTATCGGATTTTCTTCTTTGGCCATTAATTAACCAGATCTTCATTTGGGTCGCAAAGTTAGTACACCACGGCACGATGCATATCGAGGAGACATGTCACAACGGTCCATGTTAACGTTACCAGCAGGTCTTATGGAATGTTCAGAGAGAATCGGTTCATATTCGTATTAGTTGTGTGGAATTCGGACGGTAATTTGATAAATATATTGAAAGAAGTAGACTTTGCGTATTGCAACGCACAGAAAGTTTCCTTATGGGAAAACAGCTTATTTTTCTGTTTAAGATTGGCATCGTTGTTATACTTCTTTGTATAACGCTTAAAGATGAGTGACACCCTTAGTCTTGCTTCAACAGAATAAACAAAATTTGAATTGTTTACAAGCTGATGCAAACTAAATAAATTATTACGTTGCAAAAGTTTCAATTGACTAGGTTCATGAAATTAATTTAATTAATGTATGATTTTGCTGTAGATTGTTGAAATTGTTACTAAATTGATAACATTTGATAAATAATTACTTTGCAGCACAATATTGATTTTTTCTCCGTTGACAACTGTTAATACAATTAATCATAGTGTTGAAATTGCAACAGAATATTAACAAAGAGGTCTTCATATTAAAACGACACCTCTACGGTTTCGTATTTTCTGAAACCAACGATTAAAACGTTCCAGGATGACACAAGGAGAGTAACAATTTCTACTGTCAGTATTTAGTCCATTGTCACGCAACAGTATGTGTTATTACAAATGCTACATAAAAGTTTGTGAAATAAAATTGACACAAAATGTTTTGAAGAACATAATATTTAAATCAAGTTGATGAGTGGCAGTGTCGGTGTGTGAGGGTGGGTTGGGTAGGTTGGGTGTGTTGGGTGGGTGCTAAAACCATACGTATACTATGTTCGTTTCTGTCATTTTCAGGTCACACCGGGCTTGATCCATGATCCAGTGTAATTAGGACTTGAAATAAATAAAATGATAAATATGAGAAAAGATGTGTTTATTTTTCTCAAGGTTGTAATTTCAATTTATTGTTTTGAATATTCAACGTTAAATTTCTTATAAATGAGCAAACATTGGTAATAGAACAAGAAACATGTCCATTACTACGGTGTATTGCGTTGATATATCTTGATATACATTAACGTCATCACTTGAGTATATTCATTGTTTTCCTGTACTTTATTGTGATGTCGATGTACTTTTCTTCAATATCAGTCACGTGATTTTTCTGTCCATACTTCCAGTGGGATGATTTCTATATACTTATTGAGGAAAAGGAAACAACTTCGATCTGCTCAAATATTTGTATACGCATTTTTGTATAGAAATCCCTCGTGCTCTCTGCTAAAATGGACGAATCTTCATTTCTGTATATTTGATCTTGTAATAACTGCCGGGTAAGTAATACCAAGAAGGACTGCTATAACTACCTTGGCTTGCATGGTAGCTTCCATTGAGGTTGGAATACTCACAAGCATTGTACCACCAGGCACCGTGATAAAGAACAGCACAGTTGGAACCATAGCCATCGTTGTCACTGTCCTTGGTAGTGAACTGGTAGTTGAGGTGATAACGAAGAGCATAACCATCAGGGTTGCTGCGAGAGTCTGCAAAGAAGAACAAGGAACAGATAATAACATTCTATGTAATGTCACTGAAAGACAGACATATTGATGTTGCTTGAAATGAAGAGTTTTATTTATTAAGAGTTTCACGAATGAATTAACTTTTATGGTTCATTATCCCACTTATTGCAAATTAAATGTAATCTTCGATTATTCTTAGTTTCTTTCTACTAGTTTTTTTAATTTTATACCACAATTATATTTCGGTACTGCTAAATTATATATGCTGTAATATATAATGACTAAGAAGAAAACAAAATACATAAAAAGGCAAGATGAAGTAATTAATCCCATTTATAGAATCGACGTATAATAAGGTGTATCAAAAACGTTCATACTGTTTTCAATGGAATAAACCGTAGTAAAGTAATGTTAACTGATACGGCATCATTGTTGAGAGTAAATGACACAAAATCAAGCATTGTGGCCTGAAACTTGGTTTTGCCCTTCTGATACAAGTATTGTATACATATTACATGATTTTTGAGTGGACGTGTGAGCATAGGTCAGTGTATAGCAGAGGTGTCTATGTGTATGTCTGAAATTGGACAGAATATGGTATGAGAATGATTTACTTTGATGTTGATGTTAAATGGATTAGGTAATCTTATCAGTGTCTTTAATTTAGTTGATTTATGAAAGGAAGGATACATATTTCAAGAAGAGAAATATGGATAAATAAATCCATCCACTCGTCATCATGTTAATATATTATTGCATTATCACTGCAAATCATTGACTTGTTTAAGTCTTCGGTCAAATATATGTAGGAAACCTTATCATATGATATTCCCAAGACAACACATAATAAAGAACATTTAACTACGTACAGACCGTAGAAGCAATTATAGTTGTAGAATTGTGCAGATATCTAAAGGATGTGTATGTAACCAAATACATTGTAACAAACCCGCTGTTCCACTGTAGGTTCCAACTTGAGATAACCGATATTTGTCGCTCTCGTCATTAATGCGGAAGTTGTCAAACTTGGCATAGTATGGAGTACCATCTCTGTTCACCAGATCAATCCTAATTTCATATCTTTTTTGATTGGTCAAGTTAGAAAGCTTATCATTTCCAAGCCAAAACTCGTGGTTTAAATCTCCAAAACCATTTTTGTAGCTGTCCCATCCGAGGTAGAAATCCTCGGTTCCATCCACACGACGTTGAAAAACCTTTGTTCAAATGTGTGAATAAGAGGAATACTTTTGTCATGATCAAATATAGCAAACGATTAACTAAATTGTCAACATTTTAAGAAACATTAGAGTTGAAAATCGTTGACTTAAACAAATTTAAAGGAACTGATTAAGAAAAACCTCTTGAAAACATTTTCATTTAAGAAATTTCCATTACGTAGATAGATAGTTCATTTCACTGCAGATATAAGCTTGAAATGAAAATATGACAAAATCAAAAAACGATTTAAAAGGATATTTGAAACGTGAGAAAGCAGATACATAGTAATGGCTTCAGTGTGATTATTTTCCTTATGTTCACTATAAGAATATAATATATTTGCATATTTGATATATGATAACTGTAGTTTAAAGTACAAACAATTAATCCATATTTATGTATAGACATGTATCAATAACGGTCATTACACTCATATGTGATTTACACTTGTATGTAAAGATACCTATGCTACTACAATCGACCAGAAGGTAAACTTTATCACTTTTGTACTTATCACTCTATCACTGTGTACAATAGTGCTTTGTAGTGCAATGTAATGCATTGTATTTTACTTACGTGCAGCTCGGATAAATTAGTGTATTTTTTACAGTACAATGTAGTGTAGTATTGTGTGTTCATTGTGGTACAATATCTAAAGTGTACTTTAATACAGTGTATTACCCATTAAGTGCGATCAATGCGGTTTAATTAATGGAATGACTTACCGTCCATCCTCCTCCGTCAGTCATGTTGCAGTAAACCTCAAAGGCTTCGCCGGTCCACCCGGTTGGTTTGATTCTGTATATATCGTTATCCTCGGATCCATCCTCGTAAATTTCCTGACAATCTTTAGGTGGTCTCGTACATGTTTCACCGTCTCCTCTGTAGCCACCGGTACAATAACATTGTCTTATGTTGTCCCTGACGTCACAGACTGCGTTAGGACTGCATGCATATTCTTCATCCCACGTGATCTGCCCGTTGGTACAAACACCTTTTCTTGTACATCCAGGGTTCACGTAAGAGCCACCTTCCTGAAACACAAAATAATTCTTTACTTTAATTTTTTTACAGATTACATTTAACCCTGATGTTGTGTTTATAATCATCCATGGTAAATACTGTTCTGTATTGTAATGACTCTTTGTAAGGACTAAAATTCACTACGCGGAGTATATTATAATTTGACAGATATTCTTATAACTATATTTAAATGAACTCAAAACTAATTTATTTATTGGAGTTTAATTGCACTTACATTGCAGTCAGTACAATATACAGTATTTACAGTGACTGGTAATATGGAAAAGTCTTGAACTATGCTGTAGTTTGTAGAATAGTTGCTGGAAACTGTCACAGTGCATAGTCTTTGACATATACCCGCAGATTTGACTGCCTAAAAGTTAGACAAATGAAATGGAAAAAAAACGACTTACTGGAATAACGCTTTGTCCCTCTGGTTCGTAACATCCACACTGTTCTTGAGGTACACAGTATGATTCCTTCATGAAATATCCGTCGGAACAAACACAGGCTTCGGCTTCATTACAGACCCCATCCTGACACATTTCTGGAGCACCACAAGTCCGCTGACAGGAGTTACTGCAGTTTCTATACACCATGTTGTAGGGGCAAAGAGTTATAACGTCTGCTAGGAATAAATATGTCGGAAGTTTAAAGGAATGACCTCAAATTGAAACATACTGATGATGTTAACTTCGTAATTGTAATAAACATGCTGTTAAACGCATATTACTACATACTCAATCAGAAACAAACAGACACATGGCCGTGTGTAAATGTTCTCCAGCGACATGATCATAGATTTTTATTGTTCTCAGACAAGCTCTAAACATACGTGACAACTGTATACCTGACAAAACTGAATCCATTAGTTGTCAGCAAAAAAAAAAAGCATTAAATTAGTTTTCAGGCTAAAAAAGAAGCAGTAATTTCCCCAAGTTACTGTTTCCCCTAATAGTATATAATAAAAATGTCATATGGAATGTACAAGTTACACTGGTGATTGGTTGAACATCGGCAGATCCACGAAGTAAATAGGAAGGCAGTGTGGCCCATGGGTCGTTAAAGCTGATTCCCATGTAGGGGAATCTGCGGACACTCTCTCAGAAAAAGGACAAAGTTTCGAGGTTAAATTGCATATTAAGGCTATAAATTAAGTATAACATTAGGTCTTTACGTAAGGATGTGCCAATAACTACATTTTGTGTGTGTGTGGCGTTGAAGGAGGGGGGGGGGGGGGGGGTCATTCCAGGCCTATGGATCCGCGCCTGATATGGCTATATGAATTCCAAGCTGCCAATTGTGGTGAACTAAAGGTCATCTGACCTGATAACTGAGCTAAGGGGAAGAAATAATAAGGATATTAAGCAGAAATGTTGATATAACTTACCTGTTCTTCCAGAATACTGTCCGAGGCTGACAAACTTGAAGTTGCTGAACTCATCACTAATGCGGAAGTTATCGTAAGAAACCCGGATTAAGGAACCATTTAATGACGTCATCTCAATCACCAATTGATACTTCTTTTGATTGGTCAAGTAAGAAAGCTTCTCATTGCCGAGCCAGAATTCCTGAGATAAAAAGCCGAAGCCAGACTTGTAGCTGTCCCAGTCACGGCTGAAGTCGATGGAACCGTCAATGCGACGTTGTATTACCTAACAGTGTAAATGATTTACAAAATGAATTCAAAGTACTTGATGTGTATATTGTGAAATACACGTCACTAGAAACCATTCTTTTGGCAAGGATAGTCTACTGCTTAATATCAGGATATGCACACTGTGTATTATGTCAGTGCGCATCTACATATTGTGGTATCACCCGGAGTGTTTACCCGGAGAAATGGGGAAATAATAGGGAGAGGGAAAGGGGAAAAGAGCAAAGAATATGAGATAAAAAACATGTCAAGTAAACAGACTGTAGAGACCTACCGTCCATC
The DNA here is from genome assembly GCA_000934455.1 of Apostichopus parvimensis. Taxonomy (NCBI): domain Eukaryota; kingdom Metazoa; phylum Echinodermata; class Holothuroidea; order Aspidochirotida; family Stichopodidae; genus Apostichopus; species Apostichopus parvimensis. The sequence continues at coordinate 41,335 of KN885080.1, read as the reverse complement.
CACCAGAACTGTCTGTGTTATCACAGTAAACCTCAAAAGACTCTAGATAGCCATCTGGTTTGATCATGAAGACACCAGTAGATTTATGAGATGAACATTGCTCCTGGACTTCTCTGCAATCTCTCGGGTAATTCGATTGTTGGTAGAAGAAAAACGACGAACCTAGTACGTCCAAGAAAATAAATTGGTTTGCTTTTGTAAGTTGATTCACAGTGAATGTTAAATGAAATGTAAATGTCATGTCCATATAGCATGCAAATAATCTAAATATTAACGTATTTTAACGTATTTAACGTATTTTAACGTATATTACAATATTAATGTATTTAATACGCTGCATTGACCTTTTTAGCTGATATCCAACTTATCATTGGAAGAACACACAACTTTCGAATCAAACGAAAACGAAAAGTATATTTGTATAAAACATTAAAAAGAATGATCACTGGATGTTAATAACGATTGCCAGGAAGTAACATTATAATTATAAAATAAATCCATGTATTCGACAAAGTCTAATGATATGTAATCATGACGTCGTACCTGAAGATTTATTTACAGCATAGTTTAACTGACCTAATTTTAATCACTGGACGTTAATAACGACTGATAAGGAAATATCATCATAATTATAACGTTAATCCATGTATTCGAATAATTGTTATGTTATTTAAACATGACGTCATATTTTGACGACTCATTTACATAAGATTAGATGCCTGCAAAGTTCACTTACCTACATTATTACCACCGGTGACGTCATTGCTTGTCTGTAGAGCATTCTGTCAAATGAAAATTAATACAAAATGTAACAGCGCAGTTCAATGGCAAATTTACGTATTCAGGTGTAACTGACGTTAAGTATACTTTACTCAGTATTTTAAATGACTGATATGCTGCAGTGCAGGGGATGGTAAACGTGTGGGTGGGTATTGGGAGGGGTGGGGCTGAAGTGGTGACAATACCGTCGTGCCTATCATGCCTATATTTGGCGCCACTTATTGCTACATGCGAAAAAAACATCTGGGAGTTGAGAAAGTTGGTGGAACGACTTGAAACTTTCTAGTTCGCAGTGCAACAATGTCATAACCCCCAGAGACGGTAATTAACCATGCTATTGTTTGGAATTGTAAAGTCGTTTAACAAATGTTTATCCATTTAACCTACAATTATGTAACTTTCTTTTGATATCAGGTACACAAACTTAACGAAGAGTATTGCATTTAAAACGAATGACTATTCAGTGACAGTAATATCACCCTAATAAACCTAGATATAAGTGACGTTTTGTAAAAAAAACAAAACAAATGTCTGCACAACTTCGCATATTTGATGTTAAAAGCGTTACAAAGCCAGTATACGAACACGTCTAGGAAGAGGCAATTACTCTAACGTAGATATTCTATCTAGTACTTTGATATATATCTATGCCTCTTTAACATAAACGAAGTATCATTTAGCTATAATTTCCTGGTTGGCACAAATATAACAAAGATATTGCGCTACGAAAATCTCTTTGGGGAAGTTGTGACAAAAAAATCACAATACTTGCATTGGCAGTAATATTAAAGTCACGTAAAACAATATTTTTAATTTGAGGGAAGTAAAGTCAATGATAAGATTTTCCATGTTGGTTTTAAGAGACAAAACAATTATTTCAAACCGTGTTTATTTGAAAAAGCAGTCACCAATAAGAAGAAAAATCCACAAAAGTTATTAAGCTGTGAGAAACAAGATCGTGTTAGTACTTACTGTATCTTGGAGCATTTGTAATTATAGCTCATTAAAGTAACATACTTTATCACCAGAGAACGGGCTGCTGAGTAGAGTACGTTTATAGTAACATCACTATTACAATGAGAACCCTAAATTAGCAAACAGGACGCGAAATGGGTGGACAATATTTGTACATAGTATTCGATGTATGAGGCAACTGCCTACGTGCTCTCATCACTTTAGTTACAAAACTACAACCACCTAGAAAAATATTTTAGTTTCAAATCACCAAGGTCTAAGGACACAATTTAGTTACAAAACTACCATGGTCTAGAAACACGCTCTCATTTGGTTCACAATAAATATTTAGCTGTATTAATTTAAAATAAAAGTTTGTTAATAATTTAAAGATACACAGTCATCATCATTTCCGCGGTAGAAGTTTTTGCATAAATGATTAAAAATAAGTATTATTTTTTGGGCCACGACGAAAATCTTACATCCTGTCATTTACGTTTCTTTCTGTATCTGAGAGTAACACTAACAGGGATGTCACCATGACAATAACGTTAAGAATTTGTTTGCTTTTTGTTAATTATTCAATCAATATTAACTAATCAAACAGGAAAATCTAAGTCTTGAACAAATAATTCTTATACTTTCCTGGTCAAAAATAATTGAATGGGAAATTGACTCCGTTAGAATATCCTGATTTTTATCCAAACTAATGAGTTTTGTCACTCGATAAGATCTTAGTTGGCAACAATTTACAGTGAGGAAATATTGAAATAAATTGGAGCAGATGCTTTTATCATATTTTCTATACGTTTCAAGCAGACGTTATCAACAATAGTGTAAATTTAACATTTACCAAGCATATACGTTATACTCGAAAATAAAGAAGACTTTATTTTATAATAACAAAATTTAAAATTTAAATGTGTTAAGCTAGTATTATAGCCTGTTTTTAAAATACGTACCTATGAATTAATACCAAAGTACGGAAATACAATTTTTGTTCCAAAAATAACAAAACATACACCGCTATCAGCTGGATTTTCCGATGCAGGTTCTTGTAAGAGAGACTTGGCAACACATGGGTGATAATTTTCTGTGTTACGAGGTGAAATACACTGCAAACAAAATCTCTGCTTTCATGGTGAGGGGGGGGGGGGGGGGGGGAGGAACTTTAATATTGAGTTATGAATCACTATTAGAATATTAGAATATCCCGATTATGTTCCAGACTTGTAAATGATTTTACTCTGTAAGAGATCGATTTAAACAACAACAAAACTCGCAGAGCGGAAATAAGTGAATGAAATTCTACCAGATACTTTGATTTAGTGTTTTACGTTGCAAGCAGACATTACCAACAATAGCATAAAAGTAAAAAAATAAATAAAAAAACATGTGTTTTAACATGTGATCCATGAAATCAGCATCGACGGATATACTGCAGTGCGTAAACTTAATAAATTGAATTTATTTCATGATTAAAAAAAATAGCATACACAAAAAGGAAGAGGCGTTATAACTAATATACTGTCAAATATTTTCGTCCTTGAAGTCATCGTCACAATTTCTGGCATCGGAATGCTTCTTTACTTACATTTCAGCAAATTGTTTACGACCGTACAGCAACATATCAATAAAATGTGAATTTAAATGAAACTTAATGGATACTGGCACAACAGTAACTACAGGGTCAGCTCCTAGGCAAGAAAACATGAGATATGAAACAGAATTTGCTGGTGTAGTATTTCGACCGATTGAAAGGTTTAATTTAACTTATATTATATAAATAGTTGATCCGTTATCATGCCCTGCTAACGATTCAGAGTTGATACAGTTCTGAATGAGTTTATTTCCTACTTTGATTCGATAATTGTTTACACAAGACTATATTTTGGTCGGAAAGAACTGCGTCATTTGAAGTTCCAATTCAATAATGATTTAAATAGTAAAAGCTTATTTTCAAAAGAAAAAATTAAAGTTATATACTGGAGACGGTGTATGTCACAAGACTTAAGGTAAACGGCATTTGTCTTCTTTTGTTTGTCGACTACTGAAAAAATGCTTACGCCTTATAAAATAGCAACGAAGAGAAAAAAGCTGATGGTTTTTCAATGTATCAATTAACGTTACATGTGCCCATCACATTTTCATCATTTAGAATCATATCTTCACAGAGCGATACTATTAATAATTCATGATTATGAAACAATAGTGAATGGACGTCGGAATAGGCAACCGAAAGTAAAAATGAATTCAAATTAAGGTTTTTTTCTAGGTGTGTATAAAAAATTATGACTTGCAATTTTTCAACATTTACGACAGATACCAGTTAAAAATGATCAGACCAAACCCCATTAGAATAGTTGTCACTTCTTTGGACAATGCACGAATATGATATAGATGCCGTTTATTTTCAACATACTTTTCTAGTCCTTGCAAAATAATGTTTGCGACTTGATTGTTTCTTCTTCTAACTTTTAAAATACTTGTACCTAAACTACTGATCCCAGCAAGTAGAGATTATATTCACACTTTTATTACAAAATAAACCAGGAAATGTGGAGATAAAGTTTATGTTCTGTATGAATCATATCCTCCCAATCCAAAATCTAGGTTTCCAGAAAAGAGATCGAAATTGGATTGCTTAACTTTTTAAAAACAAGAAACTGATTTCAATTTAATTGTGATGTAAAGAAACAGAGATAAAATGAACTGTTTATTCCGATAAAGAAAGTTTGAGCATGTCAGAGCCTGACACAGGTATATCTTACGTTAACTAGCAGATCTAGGTATCACGTCACTAATTTAATTTGGCTCTAAAGGTTCCTATGGTTTGATAATT
>KN885080.1:853-11566 GCA_000934455.1 Apostichopus parvimensis | reverse complement strand
CATTGTTCGATACAGGTGACAGGTGCCTACATTGGCATTCCGACATTAACGGTTTTGAACCTCTGGACATACAATCAGCGTCCATAGCCTAGTGGTTAGGGTGTCCGCATATAAAGCGGGAGGCCCGGGTTCGAATCCCAGTGGAGGCTGGAAGTTTTTTCACTATTCTGTATTTTCAAATCAATACAATCTCAATTATATATATATTAATTTACCTTTGTTGTTATTACCATTTCTTTTACAGTCTGTTCAAAGTATCTCTTTCGAGTTCGGCTCTAGGAATCACAAATGATTTCGAGTTGGTTGGCATCATGTTTGATCTCTTGAGTAAGGCAAAGCATGTCACCAAAACAGCACTAGCAATGTTTGGTACAGGTGACAAAATGCCTGCAGTGATATTACGACCTTCCTTCTCACGATAGGTACGTTTACGCCAATTTAGATCATATACGCTCAGTTTATTTTTTTTAACGAATAGGTAATAGGGGGGGGGGGGGGGGTGAAGGGGTACTCAATAACACATACTGACATTGACTTTCAGGCAAATCTCACAAACAGGAGGTATTTAATGGAGTCGTATTATTTAAATGTTATTTTCGATACTTCTAAGTTTTCTTTAGAACTGCACCAAATTTACATATTGGGAACTTGACAAAGAAGCTATATGGTTTGTATTCAATAAAGTTGACATAAATTTTAATATGGACTTTGAAGGAAAGAAACATCATTGTAATGATGTTTTAAAATATTCTTAAAAACAAATATGAGCTGATAAAGGTTGCAAAAGGAAAATCGTTCTGTTTAAAAAGACGGAAAGTTTACAAAATCGTTAAGTCGTAAGAAAAGGATTCCAACCGAACACGTTCAATACTTCCCATTCATGCTTTGGGAAATCGTCACCAGATGGTAACTTCTTAAACTTATTAAACTGTTGGCCAAGTACGACGCTTCCTTCGCAAAACATCTTGCAACAGCTCCGAAGAATGTAAGCTATTTAAGTCCTCAAATTTAGAATCAATTCATCAATTCCATGGCAGAGGTAATAAAAAAATCGCATAATTGATGAGGTTGAGAAGGCACATTAGTTTTGGTGTAGTTCTGAATTCAAGAGTTGATATATCACACGTGTTTCAACTCTTTTACTGTATCAGATATAGTTTGATGAAAATTTCATAGTTCAAGACAGTTTCTCCTTTTTACAGACAAAAATAATCAGATGCCTATACCTTATTTGTCCAATTTAAGGAACGTTGGCAGATTTAGGGCTAGAATCAACCTCATAAGAATCCAATCATATGCTGGTGCTGCAACATGAGCTGGGACATTTCAGGCCTGAAGACACGTGTAAAAGAAGAAAACAATGTTGCTGTGTTTGTACTGTTGTGCCCATAACTTAAAACTGGTGTTGTGTGACGCCTGTAGTGAATGCACAGATTCGGAATAACATGTTTTGAAATTTCCTTGGAATTCAAAAAATTATACAACCACAGCACAATACTTTCGAAGATGCCCAAAAGAGCTGGGACTACCTGCCAAAAGGCTGCAAAATCAGAGGGATATTAGGTTGTATTTTGCCCAAGAACAAATTATTTCCATCCAAGAAACATGTCCTGCTTTGTCGAGAACCTTGATGAAATGGAACGAAATGCAAGACAGTAGAATTTAAGTTGAAGAGTTGCTTTTGATCATAGGCAACACTGAATTCATTCTTATGATGTACATGTGGATGGATATATTGATATATCAAAACGTTATCAGAGTACCTCAAGTAGGAATCAATGGATCTTGTCAATGCAAGTGACACTGTCAAATCCACACTGTAAACCTTGAGTGAAATCAAACTGACATGCATTTCCACCAGTTGCTTAGAAATTTCAATACTAAAGCTGAAAAAAGACAACTTTGCAGGGTAATTTGCAGCACCCAGAATTTGTGGACGGAAGGTCATGTCAGGTAAACATGTACGCGATCACCCAGTCATCGATCTAGTAGACTGATTTGAATCAATGTATTTTATCGTATTTATAACACCCTAACCAGTGAATTAGAATCCAGATTTGAGGACTTCCACACTAGATTAAAAACAGTTTCATGTTTGATGCCACCACTCATTGGAGATATGGAAGGAATTCGGGCGCTTGCATCAATTTCTGAAAGGGATGTGGATCAGGATTGAGTTGTTTCTGAATATAAGCAGTTTATTCAATTGTATAAAGATGATTCGAAACCCTGGCTCTTTATTGATATACTTCATGCTAAAGATCAGGAACAATAACATGCTCCTGTAAATGAAAGTTGATTCTGTGCTGCACTGCCAATCCATTTCCTTCCGTGATTTTCATTACTGAAATACAAGTGCAGCCTTTACACGTATATATGCCGAAGGCAATAAATGTTAGCCCTGTTCGGCCATTATGAGTGGGGAGCAGAGGAGGGGATCGACCGGGTAAATGAATAATATTTACATGAAAGAGACGGGAAAGCCATAGTTAAAATTTGTAACAATGTTTTAATTCTATGACGGCTGAAAATGCACCCAAAATTCGTAGACGGATTATCTTGCCAGGTGAACGTGTACGCTATAACCTAGTCATCGATCTAGTAGATCAATGTATTTCTCGTACTTATAACACCCTGACCAGTGAATTGGAATCCAGATTTTACGACTAAAAGTGTTAATTAAGTCCTTTGTTCTTTCATTCTCGTGATCATTCGTTCCTTCGTTAATTATACTCATTCATCCATTGAGTGCATTAGATTTGATTACGCGACACCAACAACCTTCCTTAGTTTCCCAACGTTTCCTTCCGCGTTCAATCTCAATGAATACCACATCGATGCAGCCACGATACTGATTTAAGTTTTCCAGTGCCAGTTTCAATTCCGAAGAAAGAGTGTTCATATTTAATCATACCTTCGTCGTCTATATTTGCATCACTCGTGTGGCAGAACAGAAATTCAACAATGCTGGATCACCTGATTACTTGTACCGTCTTTATGTTTTCTATACTGGCTGCTGGCTTCCTAATGATTTGCGATGGACAGGTGGTAAGTAGTTTATCTAGCAATTCATGAACAATAGAGCATAATTAGTTCTTATTATATTTTGACACTATATACACTGCGCTTAATGCCTCTCCGACCATTGCCATGAACATGTTCATGAACAATGTTCAAAATTCAATATTTAAAAGCGAAGCTTGACATAACGTTTAATGAAATTTATATTTGTTTAACGTGTCATACCATACCATACCCCTCCTGACACCACACTCTATCTCTCTCTTTCTCTCTTATATTTGGAGGCATATTCTAAACAAAACATGTATGATAGCCACACATAATTGGAAACCAGGTTATCTATGTGGTCACCACGAGAGAATGTGATGTGACTTTCAAAATTAATGAAATGCTTAATTTTCATTTGCAATATCTTGATGGTATAACCGTGGTCATCGTTCCTTGTTCAAATTTGGTAAGCAAAATGAACAGATATGTGTTTCCAGGTATCACAGTTTCCAAAAACTGTTATATATGGTGACTTCATACATGGCAAAATTCAAAGCAACATAAAGCTTCAAAACAATGCTTTTGACTGTGTCCTTTACTATGTGGGTAAACAATAATTAACTCATCATTATTTTGAATTAGTAGGTTTATATGATAAAATCGACATATTATCGTTAATTTTGAATCGATTCAGGCGCGGATTGAACCTTACACACAAGAAAACAATCAAACGTGGTGATTAGTAAAATCTTAATGAACTTATTTATCAGAACTAATTTACAGTCTAAATTTGCTACAGAATGCCTCATATGAAGTCTAAATCTCATGTTTTTTTTTTCTGGGGAATTGCCGCTATATGAGGAGCCTCTTCAACAAAACCACGGCCACATCCTTGCCTTTCTGAAATCCTGATCGGTGATCATCTCTGATCGGTGCTAATTAAAATGAAATACTATATAATAGATATCTCCGAATTACAAGTGATTCAAAGTTTGCGGCACTGAAAAATAATCTGTAAAGATAATATAATATGTTAATGATAATATTTAACAGAATGATTCCCTACTTCAAACATAAATTTGTATTAATATAAGCCCCATGGGGCAAATAATTTGTATTCATTCTTGGTCGGTGCTTATTTAAATGAAATACTATATTATGGATATCTCCGAGGTACAAGTGATTCAAAAGTTTGCGGCACTGAAAGTAATCAGTAAAGATAACATAATATGTTAATGAAATTATTTAACAAGATGCTTTCCTATTTCCACAAACTTTAAAAAATACGAAAACAAACGGTTGATTTTCTCTGTAATAAGTAATTTCGAAATGATGCATGCTGTTTAACTAGATCAATAAATATTGTTTTCAGAATAATGCAATAAAGTCGCTATATCAATGATCTTTGGTAATTGATAAGTAATATTCGATGTTTGATAGCTGGTATGATAGATTGCTACATGAAGGGTAATATCAACAAGAAAAAAAAACTGCAGCAATACTGCAAATACTGTAACGAACGCCTCGTGTTACAGTATATCAATAGTCTTTGGTACTTGATTATTAATAATCGATGCATGGCGGCATTCACTATAGGGATTGTCAAGTGAAAGCTAATATCAACTATAGAAACACTACAACAGCACTGCAGTTACTGTCATTATAGCATCGTGGTATACAGGTGAGTAGCCTCTTATTCAAGGTGGACAAAGTTGGACAATTTCCCCCAAGGAGAACCTAACACTGTTTAATGACTATACTTCTGGACGTGATAGGTTTAAGCAGTGACTTATGTATCACCAAAAAATATGATGTAAACACTCTTTTACACTCAAAATAACATTTCAGCGGGTCAATCGATACGTTTGTCAACATATTGTCACTAAATGAACATTTTTACAGTAAGATATGATCCAATAAAGGAAACACGTGACAAACTATTGTTACATTTCGAGACAATTTTGTGTGGTTATTGCCATGTCACGTTTAAGATGATGCTCAATGTTGTAATAGATCAACTACAAGGATGTGATAATTCCCCAAAGAGTGAGATAATGAAGCTTTCTACCAAACCAGGAATCAATAACAAGTATTGCGCACACAGTAGTTCTTCGTAGTGTCTTCTACCATTAAGTACACACTTACCACAATCGTCCTGTTTTGTTACTTAATTGCTTTATTATTTTACACGCGGTTTTGATATATCGAGGGAAGTTTTTGTTAGTGAAATGTGTTAAATAAACGAAGAAGATAATTCTTCCCTCAGGCTGACATTAACACTCAGTCTATAAAAATGTTACTAATATTTTACTTTCTACTTATTCTATAGCTGATATTACCACACAAATGTTGTATGCTCAGCAAATATTTCCTTTAGTCTTTGAAGCATCATTTTACAAGTTTCCTGGATAATACCCTCAGCCAAAATAAACCAAATATGATCTTCTCTGCATGGCGTAACATACATCACCCTTCTGCAATGTAAAAGCAAGGAATCTTTATTTGAGAAGATATTTTTTACTTCAAATCACACGCATTTCCTTATTGGGTTTACATAGCCTCAAGGGGTAGCCAATCCTCTCATTCAATGTTGGCAAGGTTTGGACGAGTTTCCTGAGGAAACCTTGCCGTCACAGAATGTAAACATTATTTACAAAATTTCAACTATGGCTTTCCCATCTATTTCATGTCAATATTGTTCATTCACCGGGACGATGCCCCCCCCCCCCTCACCCACCTATATAGACGTGTATAGGCTAAACTCGTATTTTTCATTATTGTAAATCACGGAAGGAAGTAGATTGGCAGTCGAGCACAGAATCAACTTTCATTTATAGGAGCATGTTATAGTTCCTGTTCTTTAGCATGAAGCTTATCAATAGAAGTCAGGGTTTCGAGTTACCTTTATCTATCGACGGTTAAGACATAGATGACATAATTCAGGAACATTTCGGACCGTTAGAAGGTCAAGCCTTAATTCATTATAAACTAATTAAAGGTTGTCAGGAGTATATGCACGTGCATTATGCATTCGAGGATTTATCAATCAGTATATAGAATTTCTATCCTTTACTTAACCAAATCATGCGTAGTTCATTCAATTGTGGAACACATGCAGTGTATGGCAGCTTGTTGTTCCTGTCTTCTGCCTCAACTGACGTTTTATCCTACTTTCCTGTCAATATTTAGAGTAGGACCTGGCGAATAAGCCGGACAAACAAGTAATGGCCAAGGGCCACAGCTTTGGGGCACACTAGCCAATAAAGCCTTCTAATCATGTTTTTATTGATGGCTATGCCGCTGGTGCTTGCTGATGAAGGGTGTAATGGTCGTTTTTGTTTGGGACCATGGGCAGTGTGGATCCCTCCATTTTGAACTATCAGTCAATTTGCCGCAATAATACGATTGTAATTCGAGCCAAGACAGACAATGACTTAATTGAGAGACACTTGACTAAGAGTACAAATGGATGGAGGACTAAAATGAGAGGCTACTATCTTTACAGGCACTAATGCAATCAAGATTAGATGATATACAGGTAAAATACGTTTACATAACTACGTCCCGGATTCAAACCAGTGGATTGCAGGGAGTGGGATGGGTCGCATGAAGTTATCAGACAGGTTTCTTTCCCTTTTATCAGATCTAATATGAAGACATGGTAATATTTATGTCGATAGTAGATTTGTTTGGCATATCAAGCTCCTTAAGTGGTTTAAGGGATGTAAAATTGACATGAAACAAAATTGACACTAAGAGTGTTCATCCCGTGCCATTTGTTGTACTTTCATTTTATTCCACAGCTTTCATTAATTTATGAGCTTCCGTCTTTTCCTTCAAAGATAACCCCAATTCATCATGGCTATTCACGCGTGAGAAGAAGCACTGAGTGTAAGTTCTCTTGCTGGAATTGAAGTTGTGTTAAAGTGTAACTATTATTTTACTCAATTAAAATCAGTAAGAAGTTGAGATTATTCAGTATATTTCAATAAAGTTACAATAATATTCAGACCAATGAAAATGGTAGAAACAAAATAAGCAAATTTTAAGGAGCAGTTCACTGGTTAGGGATGCATGTACTACCGAGGAGTATACTTTATTAGCGGTTGACTTTGTTGGCAAACTCAGAATTGTTGAAGTGAGAATACATTATGTAAAGCGCATTTTACTGACCAAGGTTTCCCTTTCCTCTCTTGATTAAGAAATACATAATTCGGGCTTGAATAACTGAACAATGTGATATCTACTGACAAGATAGTATTATAGGGCAATCAGCAACATCTTTGAATAAATCGTTCCTGCTATTTTTGAATAATGTTTTAGGTAACGCGTGTTTCTACTATCAAGAACCACAATATCCAAGAGATTGCAAAGATGTTTACGACAATCGTTGCGAATTTCAAACTCAAGAATCTGGAGTTTATATGATTCAGCCTGATGGTGCACCAGAACCTTTCAACGTGTTTTGTAATAATTCCGTTGATGGCGGTAAATGGACGGTGAGTAGGCTGTAAGGTTACAATGGCTGCGGTAGTTCATCTATGCAGTTTATCAAGATTAATTGTGCCGTTGACGTTCATGCTAAATCCTTCCTTTTCACCCTCTTTACATCCTATATTGGTGTCCGTTGGCGGCATACGGTATATCCACCATCAGAGCTGATGGTTTGGCCCAGCATTGCACTTGCACAGATTGCTATATATTTTGTTTTTCGAGACGAGGAACAGTTTTCATTTTGATTTTCAACCGCATAGAACAACATAGCAACATAATTTGATTGACATCTTTTAAGAAACATGCCTTATTGAAAGAAACAAACACAAACTTTCATATGATTGGCTTCTAACTTTTCATGAATGACAATGACTGCTTCTTATGTTGCATTGATTTCCTTATTTTTGTGTTTAAATGTTTTTGTTTGATTTTGTTTTGTTTCGTGTTTGGATGACGTCACAATGTTGTGTCAGTAATCTTGAGAAAAATAAACCTGTGTAAACTCACAATATGTTTATCCTGCATGTCATGTCGCAATGTACTTCACGGCTTATTTTTGTTTTCGGATTCTGCAAAGGTATTTCAACGTCGAATGGATGGCGTTGTCGACTTCTACCGTACCTGGGCTGAATATCGAGAAGGCTTTGGCTTTTTACAACGTGAATTCTGGCTTGGTAACGACAAACTGGCTTACTTGACCAATCAGGGGGAATACGAGCTTCGGATCGACTTCGTTAATAAGATCGGAAGCGCCTATCACGCAAAGTACAACCTCTTCCGCATTAGTGACGAATGGTCTAAGTACCGACTGGTGGACCTAGGATCGTTCTTGCCTGAGAGTACAGCAGGTGTGTTAACCTTTCATTGGTGGTTACAGTACGATCCTTCATTTCGTAATGTGATTGTAAGATGACTCATTTATCCTTGTATGAAGCGCTTAGATTGTCTTCTGTTGCAACATGATTCATGCAACGCGGCCGAAATGTTCAAACAAAACAGTTAATCTATTTTCAAAGATGGGTGAGCAAAATTAAACAGGGTCGGTACTTGGTATATTTAGATTCATTCAAAATTTAAATGGATAGGAAACTACGTTGGCCAAGATGAAAATTATATATACTATGAAATGGATTGTGGAGCCAAAAATTCTACAGATATTTGCCTTGGCAAACGTAATCTAGAATCTCACAGTTACAAAAGCGTTAAATATCTGCAATAACTATGCTGAAAAAATACCTCCTTATTTAATACGGCGAAGGATTCATAGGTAATGAGCGCGTGGGGTGGGGGAGGAGAAATGAAGATGAAGGGCTGAGGGTATGTGCACTTGATGAAGGTTATCAATGATTTCTACGATAATTCCAAAGTTAACAGAGTGGTATTATAATTTTAAGCATATTTATAAGAACAAGGGAGCACCGGGGCCTAACTGATTGTTTCAAGGCCAATGATTGAACCGATGAAGCAAGGGCACTTAACTAAGCGATGCATTTTGCCGGCCTGGGAAAAAACTAGCACCATTCGCGATCAACTTGAATAGGTTATCGGCGCGATCGATACCTCAACCTGGAGGTAACTTCGGTCAAGGAGGTATGCCGGAATGTCGGTAAACAGCCCTTAATACATACAATTAGAATGTAAAAGCAGTCAAATTATCACATGCTTGCTCATTCAGATTGTCAACTTGATGACAAAATCTTTCAACGCTAGCCTCTTTATAACTTTTGAAAGTTGGGCACGTTCTTTTTCCACAGTTTTTGACGGGCTTTCTTATCATCGAAATGTGTCATTCAGCACCTATGACAATGACAATGATATTGCAAGTGCTGATGTTGGTCGGAACTGTGCTGTCTATTTCCATGGTGCCTGGTGGTATAAGACGTGTTACCACTCTAACCTCAACGGCGACTACTTTGCCTGCGAAGATTGTACACAGAGTATTAATTGGCAAGGCCTTCGAGGAAGCCGACATAACATCAAGTATACAGAAATGAAAATTCGCCCTCTTGACTGAATTTGCTTCGTTACATTAGTACGGGAAGAAGTATCGTGGCCGCGGAAAGACAAGCTGGTACATGCTGCCGTAGTTTCTGTACGGTGCTTATCTTAATCATTAATGATGTAAAGTATAGTTTCACGATATAAAGTAGATGCTAGCAGGGAATGTATGGTAGTTATTCATTCAATTTGTTTTTTTTTTTTATTAAGGCGCGTACCCACCCTTCGTATTGTGAGGGGGAAAAACCAAAGTTATGCCCACATTTTAAGAGTCAGGAAACATTTCATACAAGTCATTTAATTAACGCTTTCATTGGTAAAACGTTCGTTAACCCACTGTTACGAATTTGAATTTCAGACGGGGAGGGGGGTGGCAGAAAAGTTTATTTCGGTTATATAACTTAGATGGTAATATCATTTTCATCATCTTAACTTAATTTGCGTTTGTGACTTTGCGTGCGTATTTGATAAAATGTAGGCCATTTGGAAGAATGTTCGGGGAAGGGAGGATGCACGTGTCCTCATTCCCCCAGTGGCTACGGCCCTGTTTGTATTAACAATATCAAACATATACAAATACATGATTGTATAGTGTGGGTAGGCATAGGTAGGTATCCCACATCTCTATATTGATCGTAATCTATATTGACCGCTGGTTTTGCCGTTTATTACAGTATGTTACGGTCAGATACATCCATTTGAAATTTCTTTACGAAAAAATAGTGCATGAAAGGTGACCTTGACAATTATATACTTACCAGAGACTGCTAAAGGGCTCAGGGCGACGGTGGGTTAACTCTTGGAAGGGGGTGGGGGCATGGTAGGGAGAATGCGCACAACTTTCAGATGCAATAGGCATTTGAATTTGGTTTAAGACGGCTAAAGCACAAACTGACACAATGGATCCATAATTTGACTCGAACGGTCTACCGTAAAATCACTGCGACCGCCCATGTCAGCATGTTCATTGCCCAAATGTCAACACAATAGTCTACACATGCGGCCCGGTCAAGATTTTAAAGCAGTCCTATACTCGTATCATCAAATTTTTACAATTTCACGGAGGAAACACCTGAAAACACCTGTTTATTAAGGAAAAGACACAATTGTGCAAGCTACATCGGTAAGACCGATAGAAAGATACAAGAGCAAGGACATAAGACAGGCTAGCAACGAAAGTAAAAGAAAGCCTAGGCCTAACGGTCGTAAACA
>KN885079.1:56549-71072 GCA_000934455.1 Apostichopus parvimensis | reverse complement strand
TGTGTGTTTTCTGGGATCGATGGTGGTGTCTAACACTTCTGTTACACCTCATTCGAAACTAGGTCAGATTACCGGCATCAGACGTTTCTTTGTGCTCGAGTCTTCACTGCCTTTAAAACTAGGAACGTAATATTTAAAAGGGGTATTTCAATGGCTGCAGTTGACTAATTATTAAATTGCTAGAAATGGTCGGCATCTGTAGACCAATACCACATCCTCGTATTATTTTGTATGGCGAAGATATGAATTTTATTTGCTGGTAGCCTATTTTGTGAATGCATCTGACGACAGTAAAATAAGTTATTCAACTGAACTGTAAATGTTGCTTGCTTTGTTTGTTTTCTCTTTCCTTTATAACAGTTTCATGTTTAGCTTGACATTTTATCCAGAGAGGAAAATATAAGAATTCTACAAATAAGGTGCATTTTGATGACATTCTAAATACAGAGAACATTTACAGCTAAAGGCACAGGTGACACATATCAATGCTATATCAACGAGCAGGCTGCTGCAGGAATTTCACAATCCACGTTTGAAGAACACTCGGCCTTGATCTGCGTTTTTCACTCTTCATATATCCCATATTTTCTAAACATCCCCCCACCCGGGATTGTATCGCTGATAACGACACCCCCCCCCCACACACACACACCCCCATATATGTAGCCTCGTCATGCCTGGCTATGATGACATCACTAAGACCACCACTGTGATCCGCTACTCAATGAGCAGAGCTTGTCAACATAGATTACAACTAATCAACCATATCTCGAGGTAGGGACAAGATCTTGAGATGACGATTCAACAATATATATTAAAGGAGAATACTATGTCAATTTAATGTAAGTGTCACATTATCTGCCACCAGACTATCCCTTTAACATAGAAACTAAGGAAATAGTGCAACGACTTTAATAGTTGCCGTAGATTCTATATCCTTGACCAAGGTTCGATGATAAGTAGGCCAAGGACTAACGTTGATCTTGTATAGTATATGTAAGGGTAATATGATTTGAAGATGTGCAGTAGAGTGGCGCCGGCGATTTCACGGCCATACTCCAAATACTCAAAGTATGACTATTTTACTGATAAGGAACCTTATCTATAGAAGACATAATATGCCGGTATTTGCAGCTATACACTTTAATTAAGAAAAGTCATAGGCCTACGGTGGTGGATATTTTAGTACAAGACCCTTAATGAAGGTATCATCCTATAACGATTGGCCGATGTAATTGTAATAACTTTTGAAGGATCTTCGCATATTTCATTTTAAGTTTTGTTTGATGATACCATCAGTTGTTCTTCTATTTGGTTTGTTAATTAGCTACGCCTACTTTTTGTTTGAGTTTTGTGTTATTAGTGTCAGGCAAATCGATATCTACTTTATTCGTGAATTCCTATACTTTAAAGGATGATTTTAGGAACAACAATAATTTTGATATGTTGTAGACCGTTAAGAAAAACACTGCTATATGTCCAGTTTGTATTTCTGTAACATTTTGAATTTTTGAGAAATGTCCCTCATAAAGCTGCAGAGGTCCAACGTGCACTAGAGCAGGGGGTTCCCTAATTGGGGTGTATGAACCCCGAGGGGATGTGCGAGTCCATCCCAGGGGGTTCGTGAGACGTTGCAGAAAGTCACAACTAGAGTTTACTTTTTGTTGAACTGAAAAAAATCTGATATATCATATAATTTAGTAATGTACAAAAGTCGTATCTATCGATAAGACTTTTTGTAACTGGTATGAATGACGCATTTGTATTAAATAAGTTTTTTTTTTGGTATTGTCCTGCCAATTGAATTGTAACATTTTTCCATTATCCCCCACATTTTTTTTACCACCGAGAGCTACTTTTGTGTGTCCCATATCATTACCGATCGCTTCATTGGCGAAATGTAAGATTTATTAAAATGATATCACACACAAATATTCAGCCAAATCCATAGTTTCTGTTCGGATAACATTGTCTTAAGCTCTGAAATTTTGTTGGCGAGTGAACAGCTTACTTCTCAATCATCTGTGCATATGAAAGTCTATTACTTAGTGCGATGCGATTAATGCGGCTGTCAAGTAACCCCCCCCCCCCCCCACCCCATTGCTCTGTTGTTTGGGAATACCATATACTGACTGAATTCTATAAAATCTTGGAATGAAAAAAAGTTTTTCAATTATTTTACTACATCCTTTTACTTTCTGTTGTTCATTGGTATCGGACGATAAAGATTTCGTCTCCTTAAATTTATTTGTTGGGCACATGCCTCATAAAACTACACCTCACAGAAAAAAAATGGAGTCCTTTTATGGTCTCATAATCTCGCGTTATGGAGACCCCACACCATCTGTTTTGTCAAAAATTTGACTTGACTTGTAAGGAACGATTGTATGTTCCTATAATACCTTACCACTTAATTTCCTCACCGTAATAAAGTTTATCGGATCTTAACGGACCACACAACAAAGAAACAAAACACCAGGGAGGAGGAGGAGGAAGAGAAGGAGGAGGAGAATGAGGAGAATGAGCAGAAAAGAAGGAGAAGAAGCATCCAATGGGTATGACTATGTACATGGACATTTATTGTCAAATAACGCTACATTTTGACAGTCAAAGCTGTTCATGACACATAACAAAAAGATTTGACACAAAGTTTCTACATGATGTTTTCCTCGACAGTGAATTCAAGTAGCCCAGTCAACCCAAACTCATCCTAAATACATAACAGGTGTTTTACTTGGAAACAAGAGGTAGGAATTTGAGCTCTGACATATTACAATACATACTGTACTGTCATAAACTGTTGATGAAAGGTTTCTCTTATATGCTATCATTGGCTGATCTGATCTGACCTTGAAAGTCACTGCAGATTAGCTCGATAATAGCTTTACTCTGTGAAAATGACGTCCAGACTACTGTATGAAGATATCTTTCACTTACAAACAGCTTTTAATGAATACGTCCAGAAAGGGATTCGGACTTAAAAAAACAAAAACAAAAAACAAAAAGATCGTTGATGTTGACTGCCATGTACAGGGGTCTTGGGGGGGTGGGGGTGGGGACCTGCTAGATTTTCAACTGATCTGGTTACATTTTTATTTTGATATGAAATTGTGCATTCTGAGTCATATAGGCTATAAATTAGTTATGTAATGAAGTCTACATCATGCAAAGTTGTGCCAATAACTAAATTATTGTTTGGTGTGAGGTTTAAATGGAGTGGGGGAGGGGAGCGGGAGGGATTGTCTCAACTCTCCATAACCCTTGTATCCATGCCTAATACCTGACAAGTCTCTATCTGTTGTGTCAAGTCAAACTTTACAAAAAGTTTCAACTCACTGACAGACTTTATGAGTAGCTGTTGACTTTAAAGCAATCAAATATTACAGGAACAAAAACAGAAATGATATAACAAAGTTAGGTTTCTAATACTTTTGGAAGTAAGAGTACAAGTGAGTGTACTCCACGAATCGATTGGCTTCACTTGCAAACCTTCGAGGACTTCCAGTGACAACCAAAACCATCAAGCTGCTGTTGTATCAGTTAACAATTACTTGTCCCTGATTTGTCCTATAGAAATCTCATCTGTATTGTCTTGTGACGTCCACATACTCCCCATCGATAGCTTTCTTGTCGAACCCATCTATCGCTGGGGTGTGGGTCGGTCCTACACCCTCCAGAGGAAATAAACTGTTGTCTGCTTTTATTGCCTGCTGGTATAACTCTTCTGATTCAGTTCTTAGTTCATTGAGTGCCTTCTCCTGTGCTTTAATAGCGCCCTCTATCAATCTGGTTTCTGCGACGTGTTGTGCGAACTTGAACTTTGACCATCTTTTCAGAAGTAGGGCTCTCCTCTCCTGCTCCTCGGGAAGGATTTCTGCAAGGTCTCTCTTTCTGCGGTAAAGTTTGAAAAATCACTGTAAAAGCAACGGTTGCCAATGTGCCAACTTGTTTTTCATCATTATGGGGAATATTTCAAACATGTATATGGAATGACACAACTGGTCATAGCTTCCTTCCACATTATATATGAAATGCAGGGCTGACTTTTATGGGTTCTTTAGTGATCTGAGCCGTACATATTTCTTGTTGGATAATCAACACTATCTGTGAAAGTACCACTGGTATTAACTGTATCACTTATTTTTTATTATTTTCTTGAAAACTAATTCCATCATGCCTTTTACATTACAACAATTGTTGCCCAATTACCGTTTCATTCAAGAACGTCCAGATACTCTGAAAAACAATGAAAACTACAAAATCTTGGAAAATCATCCCTGACAGGTCATTAGCAGATAAGATTCCTTTTGGTATTACTGATATTTTTTCAACATGGAGATTGTATCTAAGCCACCATCACACCCTCCCTCAACAAAGTTTGTATGCACAGACATTATGTGAACAGAGAATTTGTATCTACAAATTAGTACAAACCTGGACTCATCTAACAGGGCTCTATCAACTCTCATTTCCTCGACTGGTTTCAGCTCAGCCTTTCCCATCTTGTACTGTAGTTTCTTTAACCTCTTCAAGTATCGATGTTGACGAAGCTGTTCCTGCTTCGGGTCGGTTTTCTTTTTCTTCTTCGGTGGTTCAGCTCTGCGTGGAGACAAAGTGGGTGTTATAAGTAACAGTAAGTACAGCGTGTAAGTCACTTATAATTCAGGAAAGCAAACACATAGGTCTGGTGACAATGTAGAGGAATTGTCCAGTGGCAAACAATGTATCCCTTGCCACGATGGCAAACTACATTCCTGACTACTAACCTCAACCTCCTCTCACCCCCCCCCAAGGAATCTTCACCCCCCCTACCCTCTTCTATTTCCCAAAAACACTAGATGAACATCTACAACATTTTCCAACTCAAGATACCGAACAAGTTTGAAAGTTCTTTCCAACTAGCACTCGATTTACTTGAGCATTTATAGCTCAGTAGGTGGCCTTGGATGTTACCAGGTCGATTAACTTGCACTTGCCTTGAATACATTATGTATTGCACTTCATGTGAATTGTTTTGTGCGATATGAATCTAGCATGGTTGCTTTAAAATAGGAGTCACCGTACTGCAAAAGTCTGCAAGAGGATTTGGTGTAGCTAAGAGATGCCAGCAGCCTTTCTTCTTCATCTTAATTTTGAAGAGCGTTGGCTGATATAGATGAATTTCTGTCTCCACTAAATATTCCTTTCAAGTTTTTATTTATGGGAGCATTATGTAGAGGACACAATGGTCAGAGGGTGCCCGGTCAGTTTTTTTTCTAGATGTATGATTGGGTATACTTGACCACTGATAGGGGAAACCCTGGACTAGGCTGGATTGACACCCAAGTACAGTATTGAAGAAGCTTGGGAAATTAATGATGTCAGTTTTATATGTATTCTGGAGTGAAAGTGATAACATGACAATTGTTTTCAGTTATTCATTGCTCAACAACATCAGTCAAGATTGCTAATACTCTTCTTGTAGGCATGCTATTGTTGATAACATGGTCAGGTATACTCACTGCAGGGACTGTGATGCTCGGAACGCCAACCCACCAACTTCAGTAAAAATTCCACGGGATGGATGTAAGGCACAAACATACCTATGGTGGAAAGAAAAAAGCTTGGCTTAGGGAAGGCTCGCAAATCTAATCACATTCCTCTGGGTAGAGTTTGATCTGAATTTTACGAAATATAATATTTTTTTTGGGTAATCATTGAATATCCACACTTTTCTAACAGCTTATTGCTGGAGTCAGACTCTCAGCGGCTAACCAAAAAAGTTTGGTATAATTGCCTAGGCTAGACTACTAGTAGTAGTAGTACTACATATTAACACTTTTGCGAACGACAAAACTCTTTTCTGTTTCTAAGCGTTGGTGAGGTAGTGGCGGTGTGACTTGAATTATCATTATTAGAGGCAGAATTATATATTTTTACTGGAGTTGGAACCGCAATGGAGAAGGTAAACAACTTAACTGCACCCCTTTGCCTACTACAAAACACCTTCTGATTATGAAAGGTGACATCTATTTTGTGTAACTTGTTTGGTGGTAAGGATAAGTATATTTCTACTTGCTTCAATGAGATTTTGACAAGATAACGGGAGAAAAAATAGGAAATTGAACGATACCATCATTGTGGTCTTGCATTACCTATCCTGCTACTGTACAATTATTTGGCAAGCTGTACATTACTCTATTCTTACTACAGTACTAGCCTACCCCTATATTGTCCTAGTTGGTCCTTAAAATAACTATGCAAGCCAACATACATGACGCATGTGGGCCCAGACTACTGTATGTGAAACATATGAAAAGAAAAATGTTAGACCTGTTAGTGTTATCATTGCAGTTTTTATTATTAAGGGTCGGCTTTGCCCATTAAAGCGCCTTGAGCAGTGACTTGTGTCTACTGATTTGGCGCTGATATAAGTCTCATTTATCATTATTATTCGTGAGGCCACAGTATGCTACAGGTGTTAGCGACCTAGCATAGGCCTTATGTTAGGCTATCGCTAAGTTGTTTTCGGAGTAGCCTATGTCATCAAAACTCATATTTCACACCCTAAAAGCCTCATATTAGAACTGAATATAGAATCTACGTATAAATCTCAATCTAAGGCTAGAAACGTACTAACCTAATGTTGGAGATCAGCAAGTTGCAAGTCTTTGTAATCGACATGGAGGCAGCCATATTGGAACATGAGAGGAAAAGGAGATTATAGTGAACGCCAAATGTGCAATATTTTGAGCAGACGTCATCGATCAAACACTGCATGTAGCATAGAATTCGACTGAGGTGCAAACATTCACAATATAATTTTTTTTTCAATCACATTTAAACGGTCACCAACTTCAAGAAAACATGTTCGTGGATTCTCTTTCTGCAAATCGGTTATTAAGGATTTCAATATTTGAACAGCTGTAGCAAATTTTGCTGTTGTTCTTATGTGTGTGCATTACTGATAGGAATACTTGAGATTTCATTTGGAAGGATGCGTGGCCTTGCACTTACAGCAATCAATTAAATATCCGGTGTTGAGATGGCTGAAAATATCTTTGCCTGCAAACTGACCAGTCCTTGTAAATATAAGTTATAAGTCCCCCTTTCGTTTGCAGAGAATTGTCTGTTCCAACGAAACGTATAATAATTTTTAATTTTCACCGCTTCATCCGGTAATCTATGTTGCGGGGCTTCATTCTGCCATTCTTTATTCATAACTTGGAGCTCAGTTTCCTGTAATGCTACAAAACACATATAGTGTAAATTTGCAATCGTCCGCTCCAAGATGCAAGAACCTTCATTGGAGACTGTCAACATTCGCAATTAGTCCCTACGGAAAACTAAGTATATACGGCTCTGCACGTTGTTGTGTAAGAGCGCCATCACATTCTCGCCGCCCGTTTCAAACCCGTCAGATTTATTCATTTCGCATTCCAGCTGGTACGTTTCCTTTTGTTTTCTTGGTACATCAGATGTGTTATTAATTTACTGTCAACTATGCATCGATACTGATAAATATTCAAGAAAAGTGTTGCTTCCAAGTTAACGTAAGCCTAGGTTTAACTGAGGCTTACACTACAGTAAGGCATATGACGGTTAGGCTAAAATTGTTTATTGCTGACCTACCCTTACTTTACTTTAGGCCGAAAACTAATGAAACATGATGTAGGACCAGGCTAGTCTAGTACCAGTCGACTAGGCCTAGAGTAATATTTACAGAAGCTTGGGCGATAGACTAGGCCTAATCATTACTGTTAGGCATAGTTCCTATTCCTCTCTAGTCGAAATATTATTACTACCCCTCCCCTAGACTAATGATTAGGGCTAGGGGATCTAGGCTAGCATGATAGGGACTAGGGGAATGATAACTTGTACTTGGCTGGGTGGGAGAGAGAGACAGTCAAAGAAGACATGACACAACCAGAGTCAGAGCTTAACTGTATTTTCTCCAACACTGCACTGCACACAACAGTGCAGTACACCAGCTGCAAGGCATACCATACAAACATTAACATAACAATAAAGGGTAAGTGCACATAACAATAACACCAATAAGATGGCATGCATAGCATGTACTAGTATATAAGTCTTACACTACGAACAATACCCTACAAGGTGGCTCAATCAACAACAGATGCCATAAACAGATACATAGGCTAGTGTTGAAAAGTGCTGTTGAAACTTTAAATGTCATTTCGTTCTTTCATTTACTTCAGATGGGGTTTTTTGTATTTGTGTGTGTGTTGTTTTATTTGACAAGCAAATTCATATGTTATGAAATTCTGTACTTTCCAGTTTCCAACATGTAAGACTTTAGTGTTTATGACTAGCCCTTCTACTTCCAGTTGCCATTCCTATAAATATACCCGGGATTTCATACATACTGTCTCTGATGATTCCCAAATTTTTGAAGGGGCCTAGAATAATTTAAATTTGAAAAAAAAATGATGCCTGTTTCTATAGAATGCTTTACAGAAACATTGGCATTTTTTTACCGTCATTCTTGTAACAGCACCACCAAATATTGAGATCTCAAAATCCTTTGAGTCACTTAAAATGTTTATTGTAGATACTACCCTTTGATGTCAACATACAGTATGGGTCAACATCATCATGTCCTGTGGCTTTCTGAACAACTCCCTGCTGTGATGTCCATTGCTGCTATGTACACTGTGTTGTGGGTATTGACCGAAGCTGCATGTATTGACTGTACACTAGTGTTTAATTCCTAATTACCGACCGTAGCAAGCTGTGTTTGTATTTTCTGGGATCGATGGTGGTGTCTAACACTTCTGTTACACCTCATTCGAAACTAGGTCAGATTACCAGCATCAGACGTTTCTTTATGCGCGACTCTTCACACCCCTTAAGTAAATAAAAGTATAAGTAAATTCAAATAAATAGGATTTTACAATCTTCATTTTCTTTTATTTGATAACAGTTGAAGGTAAGATGACAAGAAGAAAAGGCGAACTTTCCGAGAATCTGTTAAGATGGTCAACAGATGAAATGGGCTTCAGAGCTCACGGTCAGAGGAGACCACCACTAACAGCAGAGGATCTGAAAGAGTAAGACCGGCCTACTCTATAAAATTCAAAAACAAAACAAAACACCCCAATTATCAGTCAATTTCTTAACAATTAAGAAGCCTCATAAGTAAGGTTGAAAAACACTTACAGGTTTTAAGTCTTTCATGTCTTACCATATTTAAACTGTTAGTTAGATTTTATTGATAGTCGTTTAAGCTCAATGCTGCTATACCACTAAGTTCAAACAATTCTTCTGCTATTTCCTTTCATGTCATGCTTCAGATCACTCATATTGACAGTATGAACAGTATGATCGATAAAGGATAGTAACTGTTCATACTATCAGTACTAGTGTGTTGGAGCATGATATGGGAGGACAGTATAGAGTGGTATTAGCATTGAAATCAAATAAAGGTTAGGAACTGTTCATACTGTCAGTACGAGTGCTTTGCAGCATGATATGGGAGGACAGTATGGAGTGGTATTAGTATTAGAATCAAATAAAGGTTAGGAACTGTTCACACTATCAGTACGAGTGCTTTGAAGCGTGATATGGGAGGACAGTATAGAGTGGTATTAGCATTGGAATCAAATAAAGGTTAGGAACTGTTCATACTATCAGTACTAGTGTGTTGGAGCATGATATGGGAGGACAGTATAGAGTGGTATTAGCATTAGAATCAGATAAAGGTTAAGAACTGTTCATACTATCAGTACGAGTGCTTTGCAGCATGATATGGGAGGACAGTATAGAGTGGTATTAGCATTAGAATCAGATAAAGGTTAATAGGTTAAAGGTTGTAAGTTAATACGTGCAGCATTTTTTTTGGGGACAATTCGTGAGTTACATTGTACGATGGTTATCACTCATTGCTATTATTACCTTTCAGGATTTGTCGTGGAAACATGGCCGGCATTTGGGAGTATGTGATTGAACATGTGAGAAGTCATGAGACAGTCCACAAGATCAAAGGAAACCTCAAACTGTATCCTTTTAAAATAATGTCAGTCTACCATCATTTTTCCAACCACTTTTTTGCTATTGATATAAAATCATTATTGACGTTACATTGACTCAAGGCATTCATTGACATGTATGTAAAACCCTCGAAATGGAATGTTGGTCGAAAGGATCCTAAGAAAAATTGAACGATCCAATTCCTTGTCTGTAAATGTTTATCTCCGTTGTCCAGTTACTGACTTTAATCAACTTCTTGTACCATAAATTCTCCTTTACAATATTATTTAAAAGCCACCAGTTGCAACAAATGCCATCTTACAAGGTCAAATATCAACAGGGAAGCAAAGTCGCGTCGAAGACGGACGCGCTTATGAAAAAGAGGAATGATCTGAAAGCCAAGCTGAATGGGATGAGACGAGATGTGGATCATTTAGAGAAGGACATGGAAAGATTGAAGAAGGACTTACAAACGACAGGTATGTCTTGATTAAATATGACATTGGAAGCTGTTAAGTTGTTTATCTCAGTTACTATAGAAATACAAAGCAAGCCTAAATGTTTATATTGAAATTACCGGGCATGAGCTTTTTCCGCGAATTCGCGGAATATCCGTGATTTCTTTTCTACCTCGGGGACAAAACTATTATCCTAACACACTGTAGCATAGGCAAACTGGAGCCTATACAGCAATTTTTGCAAAATTCCGTGATTTTTTTTACCCCAGGTTCATCCCTGCATTACATTTTCTATGCATCTTAGTTAAATGCTCTTTAATGCTGTTTTTACTAGATGACCAATACAAGGAAACATTGGCAGGCATTCAAGAGACCAAGCACAAGAAGACATTACTGCAAGCCTACCTTGATCAGTGCAGGATCAAACAAGCCACTTACAACGAATTCCAAAAGAGTCTCAAGAACAAACGACAACAGTTTACAGATTTAGCAAAGTAGGTACTTCGCTTTTACTCCTAAAAACAAAAGCAAAAGACTGTCATTGGTCCAAAGTCGAGGAACACACAATGTGTTTGTTACCCATTGTTTGTTACTGCATGCAGCACTATTGTTGTTTGTGCTTTAAGTAAATTTATTACCGACTAGTGCTTGCAACTTTTTCTTTTTGATTACCCAAAATATTGAAATTTGAAATGAAAAAATGCTGCAAAGGCTGGCAGCTGATGATACTACCCTCCTCCCATACCCTGCCTCTCCATTCTTCACCCTCACGGTTTACCTTTCCCTGTATAAAACATAAATGAAAAATCCAAAACCTACCAAGTTCCCCTCCCAGCCCCTTCCCCCCCCCCCACCCCTCCCCCCCAATTCCATGCTGCCAATTTTTCACTAAGTAGTCTCTCGATCATGCTCTCAAACTATTTCAATAAGAATACAATAAAATTTCTGAAATGACATCACTTTATGCCAGTTCTGCGAATACGACTTGCAGAGGCAATTAACAGCTAGAATGAATGCCTGTGTTGTATTTCCAATCGGTGACTTACATTTAATATTTCTATTTATTATGTTCCCTCCTGTTCTCAGTAAATCATCTCAGGAGATGTTACTCTTCAGTAAAGAGAGACTAGACTCTTGTGGAAATCAAGAAGATGTCCTGGAGACTGCATGCACAGTAGGTTTTAAAAGCTAGATGTGGTTTTTAAATTTCTTTCCTTTTCCTTTACAAATCTTTTTCTTTTCTTTTTCAAATCTTTTATTTCCTTTTCAAATCTTTCCTTTTCAAAATCATCTTGAACTTCTACTTAAATAATACAGCAATGTTCTGTATGCAGTCAATGAAATGTTTGTTGTTTTTTTTTTAATTTTTATTTTTTCTTCAGATGGGCACATTTTAGGTAAATCTTTAATTCTAATATGCAGAATAGTTTTAGTCCCTCAGATAAGAAAGTTTGATAGCTCTGCATGATTTTGTTTTGTTTTAATTTTTTGTGTAAACGTAAGTTGGCCTGACGTTTCAATCCTAGCAGGATCTTCAAAGGCTAAAACAAAAGAAATGTTTTATTTTTTGTTAGTTTTCTTTCTTTTTTGTTAGGGAGGGGGGAAATTGAAGCAGCTGTGCTGTAATAACAAACTGCTGTAAATACTTACTATTTCCAGAGTATCTGATTCAAAGATAAAAAGGATCCGGTCAAACCCTCGAACATTATTCCGTTCGAGTTCAATGAAGTTGTTCTCTTTAATAGACCAGGAACCTCTGTGATGGAAGTGTTGTATGTTTGACCAATGTGTAACTTGATGCTTGAAAGAAATTACCAAGAAGTCATCAACTTATCCAGAAATAAAGTTGTTTATGTTCATCATTCAATCCTTCTCCTGTCTGTGTTAGTCAATTTCTTTGTGGCAGGGGGGAGGATGGGTAAATGTGGAGAAGAGAAGAGGGAGGACATATTTTGACTATTTCTTTAATCTTTCCATCTGGTGTGAGTTCGCCTCAGTTTGTTTGCATCATCACAGTTTCGATCTTTGTTCTTGATGTTTGTTCTGTGTTTTTTTCCCACTTTTCTCAGAAACATGTTCGAGAGGTCTGCAAATGCATACAACACTACTTCCTTGATGTGCTGCAGAATAAATCTACTGACCAGGAAGCAATGTAAGTCTGTTACCCCTACCGCTGTAAGGTTTGCTAATTCATTCCAGCACCCTGTGTCTTCATGACAACTAGAGACTCTTCTCCACTATTATTCACTCAGTCTGTGCTACAGCATTGACAAATGTGACCAGGGTACCAAGGTAACATATGCCTCAAAACCACGTGCCCCTCCCCCACCCCCTCCCCCCACTTCCTGCCCTCTTCACTTAGTTTGCAAGCATAACCCAAAGTATAAAATATTTTGTATGCCCTACCGAAAACTGATCATAGAGGCGATTACTTCCTACATGTGTTTGTTATGTTATGATATTTGGACCTCTAATATTATCCTTTTTGGCCTTCCATAAGTTTGCTGTCTCAAACAATTGCATCGTCTTTCTTGTTTATTACAACATTTCTTCTCCATAGAACATTCCCATATTACAGACAGGCATTACTAGACTCACAGGAGAAAAACCATTTTGTTGTAAATGATTTCCAAAACGGAGTGAAATAATTGAACAGAATTGGGCAGAAACTTCAATAGAGTGTTGCTGTTATATTGTATGTATGTATTTTAGATCCTCCTGCAAGCAGGAACTCGCGAAGAAGCCTCATTGGCTTATCAAAGCCACAAGCTGACCGAAGTCAGTCTCTTACATTCATATTTAACGTCCATGATTATGAATTGTCAATTGTTAACAACTCTGTAACTGGACGACATACATTAATCTTGGAGTGACTCGAACCGAGGACCTTATGATTGAAAGGCACCGGCGTTAACCACTGAGCTAACACTCCATTTGTGACATGTTGTCTTGATGGCTGAGCTAATTTTTGTTTTGTTTTTCACTCTCCTATTTTTCGCTGGTTTTTTGTTTTGTTTTTTTTTTGACAGAAAAAAAAAGAATGGCGAACTGTGGGAGAGGATAGAGGAAACCGTTCAGTCCAATTCAGCAGAGGAAATCATTAAATCACTGATGATTATAACCAATGAGACCGCAGCTCAACTCAATCAACGGACCAATCAGATTAACATAAAGCAAGATGTAGAAAGATTAAGGTGCGTAAGTTAAGGATTTAGTGACAAAATTAATATTAATCATATACAAAAATGTTGAATAATAAGATAAAACCAATGATCAGCAGCAATATTTCAAAGGACCAATCAGAACGACTGAGGGTAAGACGCAGATGAGGATGTTTATATAACCCTACTTGTGATTGGCTAATTTCAATATATAACAGATGAACAACATACAAGTGCATATGTCATATGTCTTGCATCCTGTGTTAACTGCGGCAGGTAGTTACGCATTAATTTAGCCCATTCATACATCACAACTGATATTTATTTTTGCTTTGAATGTATTTTCCTCTCCGTGGTAGATTTAAGTTTGAGTCCGGTCAGGGCTACGTCGACATTTCACCAGGGAGAAGTGAACTGAAGAGCGTCCAACAGCTCATTACGGTAACTTCCAGTTTCATTCTTCTAAATTAAATTAAAAATAAAATTTAAAAAAAAGTCTTCTGCATTTTGTGTCATGTGTTTGCTATAACTGTATCCAAACATGCTGGGAATTTACAGCAAGGTGCAATTATGAATAAATGAACAACTGGCAATTATAAATTTAACAAATTTGAAATTATGAGCAAAGAATTCTTTGGCCGAAAACTAGGATTTGAAGCTGTGAGAGCTCAGGGTTACAAGCCCTGTGCTCTATCAACTATAAAGGGATTTAGCCCTTAGTTGGTGGCAATCCCTGTATATATATTTCTATGGGGTTTGGTGTTAGTCGGAAGTCACAGTACCTTGCATACAGCCTTACCAGGGATCACACACCGATTTACTGATAAAGAAGGGAGAAATATATGTTATTCGTAAGTGATTATCTGAAAACACATTTTTCTGCAATTCATGTAATTTGAGAGATTTGGATTTATTTTTTTTGGGGGGGGGGG
>KN885079.1:27061-47133 GCA_000934455.1 Apostichopus parvimensis | reverse complement strand
GAGACCATCGACGTGAGGTTTTCATTGAGGCTCAGCTGAGTAGATACTAACTGTGAGAGATATGTGACCATCAAGAGATCCTGAAGAGAAAGAAAGAAGAGAAGGAAGTATGAACTCGACAGTAACACAGCATTCTGGGATAGATCACAGATGTCAACTAAGATAGCAGTATGGGAGACATTGTATTAACAAAGCATTCTGGGATAGATCATAGATGTCAACCAAGACAGCATTAAGAGAGACATTGAACTCACAAAGCATTCTGGGATAGATCACAGATGTCAACTAAAACAGCATTAAGAGAGACATTGAACTAACACAGCATTCGTACCTTCATGCTGTTATTACATGAACTAGTACATAGTTTTACATATGAGGGGTCCTGTCATACCGAACCTTCATGCTGTTATTACATGTAATAGTACACAGTTGTACATATGAGGGGTCATGTCACAACGTACCTTCATGCTGTTATTACATGTACTAGTACACAGTTGTACATATGAAGGGTCCTGCCATACCGTACCTTCATGCTGCTATTACATGTACTAGTACACAGTTGTACATATGAGGGGTCCTGTCATACCGTACCTTCATGCTGTTATTGAGCATCTGGTCCAGGTCTTCAGGTTGTAGTTTGGGTACCTTGGCAACCAGGTCCATCAAATAACGTCCAACTTGGTTGTCAGCTGAGATTCTGCCAGCCTGGGTGGAAAAAAAAAACTTGTTAACAACATTGGAGGATGCATATTATATATAAATATTATCTATTTTGATGTTATAACTTCAGGAGTCTTCCATTCACTGCTGCTTGTATAGAAGATCCTTCTAATTATGCAAGCTTTTTATATCAGTTTGTCACCTGGATGAGATCATATGTTGACAAATTGTGGAAAATTAAAAAGACATTTAGTAACCATTAGTAATACCAAACAATATGTATGTTATGAACAATTAACTGATCAATTCCACTCGGGTAACTGCTGACAAACAGGTGCCACAGAGTACAGCGATTGACAATTCCCCAAATTTGACAAACCTTTCTCTCTTCCCCCCACCTCCTTCCCCGCCCCCCAAACAAAAAAAAGACTATGTCAACAGCAAAAAGAAATGCCATTTCTCCATACCAGCCCTCCTCCCCATCCCAAATGCTTTTAGTAACCGGAATGAATCTGCGTGAATGTGGATTTGTACTGTCATGGGACATCAAAACTTGACACCAAATACTTACGATGACTTCATCAACATAGTTTAAGACCACGTCCAAGAGATCTTGAAGCTTGTTGGCCGCTTTGCTGACGTAGGAGAGATCATCGATGAGTGCAATGTTTCTTTCTCCGGAAGATTTACCCCTGATTAAGGTATCCACTGAAACGAGAGAAGAATCAACACAATCGCACAAGAAGAAATAAATAATTTAACTTGATCTGTAATGTTTTCCCAGACTCTACGGTTACTTAAACTATATCAACCTTTCGAACCCCCAAGGTTCCTTTTTAATAACAATGATATTGGTAATGAAAGGAATCTCTTCAAAGAGAGAAAAAAAGCTGTTAACAAACTGCTGATCTACTCAAAGAGAAAGGCTTTGAGGGTAATTGTAGGCATCTTTTCATTCACACGATAGTTTGACCATTTTGCATAGCAGTTTGCCATGCGATACAGGATAAATTATTCCCTGAAATACATAACTTACACGCCACTCTTTCGGGCTCATGGCAAGTAACTTTAAGTGGAATTGGGACAAAGACCGTTCCTTGCGACTTCTCAGGAACACCCATATTTTGCCTGAATGAAAAGGAAAGAGAAAAGAAAAACAAGAAATAAAGAATTGCATCAAACTTTCCAGTTGAGGCTTGCTCTTTTCTTTGTTGCCATCTATGCAATTAGTTATTTCAAATTCAAGCTTTGTACACTTTTGACTAGATAATGGGGGCATTCGCATTTCAAATACTCTCAACGGGATGATGTATCTACCGTGCTACGTAGAGTTAATTCCATTTAAAGACTCACCTGACCCAAACTGTCATGCTCATTCGTAGATTTTCAACGGTGGTATCTACTGTGATGTGTACGGGGTTGAAACACTCTTTAGAGTAGTAGTCGTGTATTAACACTGAATGATCTGTGATGTCGGGACCGGTAGCATACCTTCAAAAGAAAATGAAAATTCATCAATATGATAACCTTTACACCTGAATGAGAAACATACAGAGGAATACAGTTTCCATAGTTTGGCAAACAACTGATTCATCCTTTGAGAAGGACAAAATTAAACAAGAGAGAACTTTTGGTCAGAAATGTCAATGAGATTAGCAGATAATTTGTATCATGTTAAAATCAATACTTTCATGTGTACAGCTACTCTGCAATACACTTCAACTAAGAAAAGTGTTTGTTGCATCTCTTGATGTGGATTATGTAGATAAAACTAAAGCTTAATTTAAATATAAAACTCACGCTGTATTTAAAGTACCATTTGGAAATGAGGTATTTTCTTTTTTGTCTTTCTGCTCAAAACACAATGAATTCTTAAGCCAGTCACACACTGCTTAAACAATAATTTTGTATGAGACCTTAAACCGAGCAATGAGTACAGTAGTTGTTTAGCAGAAAACAGATAGATGTCAAAGGTGTAGTCTTCAGTCCTTCAGTGTACAGAGGTGAGTTGCATGAATATGGGTCTTGAAAACTATCTTAAATAACTAGATATGGACAGTCAAGTTAAATTGCACATTTCTCTGTCTTCTTCAGTTGGGCAGTGTGCAGCTAGTTTAAAACCTACTTCTACCTGATCGAGCAACATAGAGGCCTAAATGTCGATGCAGGTCTGTGTAAGTGACATACGGTACATTGAAAGAAACATACAGTATGTATACATGTAT
Organism: Apostichopus parvimensis; assembly: GCA_000934455.1. Lineage (NCBI taxonomy): Eukaryota > Metazoa > Echinodermata > Holothuroidea > Aspidochirotida > Stichopodidae > Apostichopus > Apostichopus parvimensis. Next base: position 44,248 of record KN885079.1, on the reverse strand, counting down.
AATGTAATATGTTCACTGAAATTATCTATAAGACCTAACTACCACCTGAGTCTGGAAGTTTGAAAAAGATCTACTTACCAGCCAACAATCATTTCTACGGGGTTCACTTTTCTGTGAAGGTCATACATGTTCTTTGCAAATTCCATATCGACAGCAACCTGAACAGAGAAGAGAGATAGAGATTAGACATACAGTATGCATGCCTCAAAGATCGGAGCTATTTACTGGTTAAATAGTAGTGGAATTCAATGTCTGCCATTCAATATATAAGGCACTGGCATTTTGCTGCCAGTAGATATCAAGAACATAAACACTTGGTAAGTTAATCATTTATTATTTATCGCCAATTGTGTACAATGGGAAAGGAAGTCTCCTATAAGGTCTTGAAAAGACTAAACACAGTAGGAGACTCCCTGGAAGAAAAGAAAAAACATGTACAAAATATAAATAATTCAAATAGTATCTGTGGACAATATTTACCTCATCTTCAGATTCATTGTGTGGAACGCAAAAACAATTTGTGACTTCAATTGCACCATGAATGTTTGTGCCTGTGGACAAAAAGAAACTTGTGATGTGTATTTAAATCACACATGATAATGGACTATCAATCAAACATGCATAGTAAATTGGCAATGTTAAGTGAAGTCACTGATGAACTTTGTGACAAAACTTTATATTTCTTTTACAGTTTTGGGGTCTTAGTTTAAAGTTATAGGCTGAGTTAATTTGTTATAATCTTACAGTTAAAATATAAAGCTGACTTCAACTTAAAAAAAATATCCCTAGCCTACTAGTTATTGCCTAGCCGATATAATACCCGACAATTAGCGGACGTCCTAATCTCACAGACATTGGTACAATGTAGCCTACACTACCACATTGTACCGTACACAACTGCTCAGTACACCATATGTTGGCCTAGCCTAACGTTAGTGTGAGAAAGTTCATACAATGAGTCCGTTAGGATGCTAATGTGTTCTGCTTTTGCGATTACATCAAGTGAAAGAACAACACTAAGCAAAATTAAGACAATCCACCTCCATTCCAATACAAACCTAAAAGTGTCCCAATTACTCGACAATTTTCATCGCTTCTCCTTTCAAAGGAATCAACAATACTGAATAAAACAACTGGGTGCACATGACACTTGAGTGGATTAGAAGCCGCCATTTTGTAATGTAGGGTAAGGATGAAAAGAGGCGTCACAATTTATAAATATGCACTCTGATGTCTAAACCGGCCGTTTTTTTTTTATTCCTAGCACTCTATCGTACCACTTATACTGTCAAATCAATAGCTAATCTAGGATATCACTAAATTGTCTCTCCTGTGTTCCTGAAAATCTCTTGAAAATGTATCTTGATAGTCGTTACAAACTACCGTAGAATCCTGATAGGTTTAGCTTTCCTACTAATCGTTTTGTATGAATAATTTTATATACTCTAGCATTTTAGTAAAATTTCATAAAAAGACTACCGTAAATAAATTTGAATTAATTGTTGAACATAAATTTTGATATTTTTGCCTACTTGCTAAGTAGGATAGCCGCCGATGCATTTTGCCGGTTCTGGCTCTACTTCTACAGTGACCAAAGGTCAGGAGTATCCATGGTGATTGGTAAAGTGTTTATGTCTGTTATTGCGAAATACTATTGTTGAGGTCTGCTTCTGCACTTTCATGTAGTAGCGGCAAACAACGATAACCTAGTCCGAGTTATAAAGTAATGCTGGCGACGCGTATAATTTAATCAACATTGGCAACGAAACTGTGATTACCAACTGCTGGTTTATTCATTGCAAAATTCATCGGTTCATCACAATAGCAGCAAAAACCTCAGAGAAAATGGCATCTCATTTCAGCGCAAATCAGGTCGGTACTTTACTCTGAACCCTTACTGTCTTACTCTCTTACTAGTCTTAGCGTCATGAAAATGAATTGGTCCAATCATTATACGAATTAAACTGTTCACAACAGTAACTAACATTACTGTAGGCTAACTTAAGTTGGATCAAATTTAGCGTTACCTAAGGGTAAATTGGCCATTGATATTAGTAACCTTGTAGTTGTAGGCCAGTACTTTCTGGAGATGAGAAAAATCAGTGGCTCTTGTTACTTAGCTTCCTTCCTTTATTTTTACTTTCTTGAACAAACTTCCAACTTTTAAGTCACTAAGGCCTATACCAAACTCTGAAATACGGCTAGGCTATCAAGTTTGTATTTCTTGTGTGACACATATAGCTGGTAGGGTTTAATGTTATTATGTATTGTTCATCTTTTGTTATGTATGGTTAAGTACTCTAGCACAAGATTAGTAAGTTGCAGCTAAATTCATGGGGATAAATTTGGTTTTACCACCTTCTGCACCATCATAAGTTCAGTAGTCTAAATCATTTGTTAACTAATGGCGAGATGTAAAGTTCAAGAGAAGAATCAGGAAACATGTCAAATTTCCAGTGGACCACAGAATAATTTAGAATGGTGTTTGAGTGCCAGCTAGTGTTTGGGCAATGTATGTATGTTTGTTTCGGTAGATCAATCTAGCTACAATAGTCTTCCAGATCAACTCTTCCAGATCACTCTAGATGGTAGTTTAGCGTGCATCTTCGTGGCTGACACAAACTATATTAAATGTAGTTAACATATTAACTTCACTTTATTAATAATATTTATAAATAATAAATATTATTTATAAATAAAACACTCATTGTAAATTACAATTTTGTAAGTTTAACCTTCAAGTTCTGGGAACATAACCAAAGTCTCCTCAATTTGTTGTCTTTTGCTTTTCTTTCTTTCTTTTTTCTTCAACTTTTTTCTTTACATTTTTTCCCCTTCTCAGTATGAAAAAGCTTTCGATAGCAGAAGATTACAACATTGGCAACTTCCAAAATCCTATAAAGAGGTGAGAAGATATTTCTACTTTCATTTAGCACATGTTAGTTAAATGTGAACTAATATTGTCCAGTGATTTGTTAGAATTTGCTTGCTAATCAATGAATAAATCAATTTGATATTGTAGGTATTGCCTAATTCTTATTGAGTAGTTTTGTGATTATCCAAGCAGCTTTATAAGCAGCACCATAAATGTGTATTGAGTCAACATGGTTCTAAATGTTCCACAAGTTTGGGTTCCCAACATTTCAAGTGTATTTCAAATGTATGTGTTGTTTCAAGGTTGTATAAAAAAAGTGAAAACTAGCATTTAAAAAAAATTGGTTCTTGTTCATACAGAGACCAGCCTCATACGAAGGTTTCACACAGATCATCGCAAATGACAGAGGCCATCTAATGGAGGGGGTGCCCAAATCAGTGAGGTCACCCTGGGGAGAGTTTGTTGGGACCTGGGACATGCCCAGGAAGATCCCTGGAAATATCACGACTTACATGGCCAGAAGCGATCCAGCCGTCGGGGGGATCAAAACACAGAGGATCGTTCACGAACAGTACATGGAACACGCCAAATCACCAAAGAGAGACCTGAGACTAGAACCAAAGGTTTGTAGTCTTACAGTTTGCCGTGTTTCTCTCTCTTTGTTATGAAACTGGGATGATCTTTGTCCTGATTGATCATCTGCAGAGACAAATTTGCATATATCCTTTATTGGACAGTCTTACTTCAAATTCTAAAACAGACGACCAATTTAGGAGTCGGTCATTCAAGTCCTTACTGTTAGAACTCTTATAACTATCTGACTATTTAAGACAAAGAAAGAAACCATTCTGGATGTCATTTTTTGCTATCAATAGTGCCCTCCCCTTTGAAAAAGTTTTGGAATGATTGAGGGTGTTTAGAAGGAAATTGGTGCTATATATAATTAGTGCTATTATTAACCAAACATGTGATAGGGAATCATCAGTTGCTGTCAGTGAATGAGGAATAATGTGACAGGTTTATCAACACTTATTCAGTCATATAGGAGCTATAAAAAAAATTAAAAGTAGAAAATTGTAACAAAGATGAATATGACTGTGGTATGTAAAGTCCTCCCTACCATAGACGAGTCGATAGTAAGTATATTTAATGTAATATATTGAAAATTAAAAAATAACAGAAGTCCAATTTCCATTTTATGTTGTGAATTTATTTTATTTTTATTGAGAACATTAAAGAGGTCCACTGAAACTTTCTGAATCTTTTCAAAGTTCTTTCAAACATTTAGGCTGTCAAGATTGTTTGTCTTGTTTTAATAAATGAGACTTTTCACTCAATAATCAACAATTCAAACAATGAAGCCAAAGTTTCCCGGTAAAGGTAATTCGGTGATGAACAAAAAAAAAATATGATTTTTTTTTGGTCAACAGTATTATTCAGATCAAATAATATGAATTGATTAATTATGTAATCAGCATGGAGACCACAATTGCAGTATAAAGTAACATAAAACAATAAAATAACATCGTCAATTCAAATTCTATCCTTTTCTGGAACTAGTCTCTTCCTTTGCTTGATATCTCAATAATATGTTTTTTTTTCTTCTTCTGTTCCCATTAACGGTTACTTCCTCAGGTATCTTCAAGTAAAGCTAACATGAAGACTCCACCACCGACAGAAATACCGAACGACGAGATTCGTCCTAATAACCCGTCTCCTCATTCACCCACAAAACTAGCCGCATCATCAACACCTGTAGACAGGCCTGGACAAGAACCGATGGTCGCATAGAAACGCAATCATAGCCAAAAACTTATATCTGTATTGTGGATTGTTTTAAAGTAAAAGACGAAGGGATTTTGGGAAAAAGAGAAAATTAGCCATGAGTTTTGATAATTTTGTATAACTTCAAAACATGTGTGCCAAAGTGGAATTAACGTTTTCTTTTGAATGTTTCTTCTCCTCCACCACTGTATCTATGCCACAACAGGAAAGACGGCTGAATGGCTAACCAGTAGTGTACAACGACATCGTTAGGATAGATCCCGTTAGAGAACAGTGCTACAGTAAAAACTTGTAAATAAAATATATCAACTAAAATTGACTTGTTCTGTATTCTTTGTTGTTTTTTGTTTTATAAATTGATGAATTCATAAAATACTTGGCAGAGTATAGGCACGCCGGCCCTTACGACAGAAACACATTGGCACAGACAAGGAACATCTGACGAAAGTGGTTCAGTTTGATGATAACTTTGATTAAGATTTACAAAGTTTACCTGCTTAAAGTCAGACAGAACTCACTTAGCTAATTATTAGAACTACTTATGAATTGAATCTTCCAGATGTAGATTGGTCCTTTCACTCGTTTGGGTTGGGCTTCAAAACACCAAATATTGAACATATTCCATTGAAAAGTGAACAGTGAGATCACAAGATCTGGAGCTGAATATTAAGCAAACCCATCAATATCCAAAGCTTCTCAAACCGTCCACAAACATTTTCATGGAATCATTTCGTCGCCCTCCTCTGTTCTTGTCGGAAAACTCTTCTGGCCAATCCTCTGTCGAAGTGGCTTCGAGTCATAAACTTTGAACAACGTCGAGTTCTTCTTGGACGTCGTTTCAGGTCAGCAAACGATTGAAATCCGACATCAGGCCCGACTTTCTCATTGTTTCCCAGGTTCTGGCTGCATAATGAAACCTGTAAGAAAGGGGGGAAAAATGAACAAAAATAAGGAGATACTTAATATTGTAACTATTCAAAACTGCAGTAAAATTGTGCAGTATTAACTCCTGGAATTGACTGCAGCACAACAGAGGGAAGGGAACACCAAAGACCTACCGCCTAGATTAATTGCAGATACCAACAAGGGTGAATAGAGAGCATGGGCAAGGGGTCAGGGTGATAGATCGCATTCATGAAAGTCCAAATAGTCTGGACTTCAACTTGCCTGAGATTAAGATTAATCATTTTTCTTGGACTATGATACACTGGACAGAATGACAGCCCTGCCTTATTTATGCATACTGAAAATGCTTTCTAATGAGCAGAAACCAAATCACCGATATTTGTAATGGTTGGATCAAATTTAAATGACTTTGTTCATTTGAATCACCAAGCGGTACCCCTGACTTCAAGCAGAGGGCCACCCCCCCCTCCAATTCGGCCCACACACACCAGGCATGTTTTACAATCAGACTGAGAATCCCATTGTTTTGCCAATGTTCAAATCCACCTTAAACTATTAAAATACCCCTTAACAATAGAATTATTCTGAGGACATGGTGATTCTTTTGAAATGACATCTGAGGACTTGGGATTCCTTTGTTTTTCAAGTCCTCAGAATACCAAACAAGTGCACACAAACATATACACAAATAATTTCAATGCAATGACTGTTAGATAAGCCTCAAAAAGTAAAAGATTCAAGCAATTTCACATTGACTCCCTGGAGGACTCCCTGGTCCAGATGCAGCAGGGATGCATGCACAGTACACAGTGTGCCACCACACAATCATCATATAATATTGGTCTAACCCCAGGATCCCCTCTTATCTTAATCCTGTCTCTGAGAGGGGTGGGGGGGGGCTGCCAGGCATGCTAACATTTCTAAAAGAGCTAAGTATGAGTTGACTCCACATGATCTCAGGATGCATTATTTCTTCAGGCATTATAATGCCTTCCTGTATAAAGTTCAATCTGTCAAAGTCTGCTGATCAGAAATGACCTTTGGCCTCTTCCACAAGTTACCTTTACCTAAGGGGAATTTATACCAAAGGATACGGTATTGTCATAAGGAAGAAGGATGTGACTTTGATAAACTGTACCTTGATCACATGTTCTTTTCATTTGCAATTGGATAACATGACACTTTCACCCAGAGGAAGAGAATAATAGGATATATACAATGTGAGGTGATACAGATAATAGCAGCTGTATGTGTGGCATGTTAGAAAGGAGCATTAATAACTATCAGGGATGAGTCTGGGGTAAAAAAAATCACGGAACTTTGAAAAAGGTGCGGTATAGGCTCAAGTTTGCGTATGCTACAGTTTGTTAGGATAATAGTTTTTGTCCCCGAGGTAGAAAAGAAATCACGGATATTCCGCGAATTCGCGGGAATAGCTCATGCCTGAACAATGCACAAAACTGGGGGGAGGAGGAGGAGGAGGGGGAAATAGTTGGCAGAGAGCAACTGTACCCTAAATGAATATTTCAATGAGTTGATGCATGTCTGCATGAATGACTCTGTGTGCATGTTACTTAAAAGGATTGTCTAGAGACAAACTATATTCATTGATGACTTGTGTGAGAGAAACAAATTCTGAACATCCAGGTGAAATTTGCATCTAACGCCTAACTTGGTGTTATTGAGATATTGTTAATTGTCATGGTTTGTACCATTAATGAACTTGAAGCAAAACAGGTGTGATGTCACCACAGCAAATTGTTTTACTTTATTTTTTCACTTTTACTGTTGAGACCACTGAGTCGTTAATATCACACAGTCATAGCGATGGACTTTTGCAACAAAAGTTAAGCCCGTTTACAGAGATCGAACGAATGAAATATTTGGACAATAGCATGTTTGGATACACAGTAATGGTCGAACTGGCAGGCAAACGGCTTGACTTCAATACCTAAGTCTGCTGTACATTTATCTGTGCAACCGATGTGAATGCTCCGCATTCGACATCTGTAGTTGTTTACAACTTTCCGATTTCTGACCCTGTGTCGCTAATAGACTCGACCAACAGTTGATTGGTTCGGAAAAATGAATACACATATCAGAATGGGCGGAGCTCGGACACAACTCTAGTGCGTTGAATATAATCTAGTACTAATTCGAACAAATGTCAGAAAATTGTGAGACTCAAAATATATCAGAAAAAATCATATTCGTCATGTATTCCCCTACACTCATTAAAGCGTAATAAATGATAAAAAATACGCACTACCGAGTTGATCTCATTAATATTCAGTACCATGACAGCTTTTTCTCGTCAGGTAGTGGGTAATTGACGTGAGGTCACAAGGTGATTGATTATTCATATCGTAGAAATCTTACGCAGAAATGGCATTTCTAGAGGTGAACGTCGGCGGACGTAGGTATTACGAAGTGCTAAGTACAGAAGTAATACCCGTCCGTGTCGCGGGCAAGCTGTATATCTGAACATGTCTTCCTTGAGTTATGTTTGTGTATCTACCTGCCTAAGGTTTGTTTGGATATGGCTATTTTCCTTTGGGGGGACCAAACATTTTGGGAGACATATGCCCTGCCCCCACCTCCCCCCCCCCCCATCTTGGCGACACCACTGTCTTTGTAGGAATACTTGATGACCTTGCTCAGGTCACCTCACATACCACCTGTAGTGTAAAAGTCATCCTCCACCTCAAGGTGACCCAAGTACAACCCAATATATTCACGTTATATAAGTCTATTTACCTTCAGTATCTGTACATACCAGTTTTTCTCGGTCAAAGATGTGTGAGTCAGTGGATAACGGGCCGCCCCAAAGATCTGATTTCTGAAACACCTGACCAGGGTTTCCGTCCGTGGGTGACCTTTGACCTTATTAGGTAGAAGGCTGTACAAAATGGACTGACCTGCAAGTGGCAGAAAACAATCAAAGATTCATGGAAAGAATGACAAAACATTCCGACGGAAAAGGTCGTGGAATTCGCATTGATCTTTGTGACAGGGAAACAAGAGTAATTACGCAAAATAGTTTCGAAAAGCGGAAATGTTTTGCCTTTACACTAAAAGCAAAAAATATTACCATTTTACAATTTTACAGCTCTCCTCTCAAAGTTAATAAATTACTTTAAAGACATATTTGAAAGAATGCCTCAAGGGCAACTTTCTATCCATTCAACTCCCACCCCCACCACCACACCCCCACCACGCTATGATAAATCACTGGGAAGCAACCTTTCAGTTGTGCACTAACTGATGGTATCGTGAAGGCAACTAGCCCTCTCATTCACATCTCACTATTTGCCTTCCTGCGTCTTTCTGCCCCTTCCCAAGTGCTCCTTCCCATTCCCAACCTCCCCTCCCGCCTCCCAGGTTAGCTAAATTCATACTAGTCAAATTCAATACTGAATGCGCATTATACCTTTAAACATAAATGGAGATTGTACCATCTTAAGACTCACCATTATTGTATATGGCAGTAATATCACTTTCGTTGTCATGGAAATGTGGTATCAAGAAGAGGTTGACGTCGAGAGGCAGAGTTGCTGATGAGAGGCTTGGCATAATGTTGGCCCTCGCTAAGGAGGAACATCCTGATAAATAAGAGACAAAAAAAATGTAGTGAAGTGAAATGAAAACATATACATAGTCATCACCCTGGAAATTACTGGTCTGCAGCCTTGTTGCCAGCAGGTTGTTGTTCCATGTAGCAGTCATGAAATGAAGTACTAAGTGAAAATGAAATTAGGTATGTCAGAAAGAGCTGATGACATTTGAACATATTGTCCAATACTTAAAGGCATGTTTCATCATATTGTCCAGGCACACTGCAATATTGGTTGCAAAATCTACGGACTGGAATTTTGCCATCAATGACTCAAATTTTTGGGGCCTGGTTATCAGAGCCATGGAGAAATTTATGCACCAGAATAATCTTAAGTTCTATACCATTCGAGTAAAAAGTTTTCATACTACGACTGCTCCAAGACGTGCATATTATTCAATCTTACAGAACATGTTCCCAACATGTGGGCAATACTTGATGCAAAGCTCTGCTCCCAGAATCATACAACAATAACAACAACAACATATCCATCACATTTTGACACTGCACCCTCTCTGTATCTATGCATGCCCAACCAGCTTGACATATTTATATTGGTAACAGTCTGTATAATAATTGGCTGAGACTAACATCAAATATATGGAGTGTTACCTCAGTGGTTAAGTGTTAGCTAGTGTTAGCTTGGAGTGTAAGCTCAGTGGTTAACGCCGGTGCCTTTCAATCATAAGGTAACCGGTTCGAGTCACTCCCAGATTAATGTATGTCGTCCAGTTACAGAGTTGTAGACAATTAACAATTCATAATCATGGACGTTAAATATGAATGTAAGAGACTGACTTCGGTCAGCTTGCGGCTTTGATAAGCCAATGAGACTTCTTCGCGAGTTCCTGCTTGCAGGAGGATCTAATATACATACATATACATACATATATCACACCACAAAAAAGAGTATTATCAGACGATTATCATGCAATTATCTCCCCGGATAAGATCAGGATTTTGACAGAAGAGGTCAGATTACCACCTGTAGTGTAAAAGTCATCCTCCACCTCAAGGTGACCCAAGTACAACCCAATATATTCACGTTATATAAGTCTATTTACCTTCAGTATCTTTCAAGTAAACCTAAATGCTACTATTTACGGTATGTGGGGTGACACTGGTTTATCAACAAGCACCTGATCAGTGAATAACTGATTGTTATATTGAGGATCCTGAACATTGTCATGTGTGTAGAGGTGATTTGCCCACAGAGCACAGATTGGGCATCACTTGTTTGATTGTTAAGCTAACAATAGGGTCTTGCTAACAATAGAGTCTTGCAAACCATAGAGTCTTGTTAATAGTAGTAGAGTCTTGCAAACAACTGGGTCTCAAGCAACTGGGTCAATAGGAGAGCCCTTTTCTTGACAATGTGCATGTATGGTATGTTTATATGCAATCTGTGTCATTTCTAGTTGCAGTAGCGGACAGGCTGTCGATGGGATGATTTAAAGGTTGGGATATAAAGAGTTGAAACTAGGCTACTTAGCCACAATGGTGAGTATGATTGCCTGAGTATCATTAAAAAAAATTCTCATCTTCATATGTCAATAGAAAAACAAGATAAATAACAGAAGCTTATGACTCTAAACTTGTAGATGATATCAAAATATATATATATGGGGGGGGGGTGTTGGGGGTAGGAGGGAGTTCTAGATAAGTTTTATAATGATTTTAAAAAGGAAAGATTTAATAGAATTTCAAAAGATATACAGAACTTTACTGTTATATTGAACTGATATAATAAAGAATGATCGTAATAAGTAGAGCTGCAAATTGATCATTGTAAAGTTTATGATGAAATTAGAAACATTTGGGTCTTTCTAGAGTAATATTAAAATGCTTTTAATAAGAAAAAAAGATAAAATTGAAACAGAAAGCAATTATGGATAAACATACAGTAAGTACTGTGCTTTGTTCAAGCAGACTCATTAAAGTTCAAAACTACAGAAAGTGTAGTCGAGAGGAATTTAATCGTTGGACATGTATGTAATATCACAATTAACAAATTAACATAATTAGTTCACCAGTATCCATAGTTATTACCATGGCAGGGTATATATGGTACTGTAGGTAGGCCTACTACAATATGTAACAATGGACATAACTAGAGCTATTGATTGGTGATACAGCTGAAGCCCTTCTTTATCTGACTGTACCACAATACCACCTGTTTCCTCAGGCACTTTCTACTGCTATTGTATGTACAACATGGTTTGCAGTTACAGTACGTACGCTTAATATGTGTGTATTTGTGTAAATATATAGGGAATGGGGAGAGAGTGAAGTGCATGGAATCTGACAGAGACTGGGGGAGAACAGGGATGGAAGCACCATTGACAGGGGGACATGGGCTTGATTTGTTATGTCATCCAGCTATATTTTGCAACTTTTGACAAAATGTTGCAGAATTTGTTTATTGCTACAGTCTGTACTGCACATACACATTATATATACTTTATTATGTACTGTACTCTAGGGTTTTTTGTATTAATCCTGTCTGTCAGTGAATTTATTCCAGGGCAAACAATCCCCCTCCCCCCCCCCACCAATAGTTAATGTAACTGTTTGACGATATAAGTACGTTAAACACATTTGGTATAACATCCTCCCACACCCCACCCCTAATTCCCTCCCTCCTCTCTCCCGGGACGCAGTGTCCCTCTTTTGAACCTTGTGAAGCAAATATGGTAACCATAAATGTAGCACAGATTTAACTAATCTAGAATTGGTACGGGTTTGATACAATTATTTACGATTCTTTCTTTCTCTTTCCCCCCTATCAGGATCTGACATCCTTTTCATCAGCTGAATTCTCTGCTATTACAGTAGTTTCTTTCCTGATATCTCTGGTCATATACAATGCCCTGTGTCTTCTTTGCGATCATGTCTCCGCCTATCGAATCAACGTGGCGATAAATTCCTCCGCCCTCGTAATCATGAGCTTTATTTTCATCCGCTACTACAACCCTTCTTTCTTCACGGACAGATGTAAGTAGAAAAGATCAATCTTGACATTTTCTGGACTGAGATTCAATTTGTTTTCTACCTTCTTTACAAAATCAAAGTAAAATAAAACTGTTAGCAAACTGCTTATCCACTAGAGAGCCTGTGTTAGAGAATGTGTAAAAGTAAGTTGGCCTGACGTTTCGATCCTAGCAGGATCTTCTTCAGAGGCAAAAATTTTTTTTTTTTTTTTTTTAAGCCTCTGAAGAAGATCCTGCTAGGATCGAAACGTCAGGCCAACTTACTTTTACACATTCTTTACAAAATGATTTTTTTTTTTTTTTTTTTAAGCCTCTGAAGAAGATCCTGCTAGGATCGAAACGTCAGGCCAACTTACTTTTACACATTCTTTACAAAATGACAGTTTCCAGATGGGAAGTAGGATATATATATATATCCCATATGGAACAATAGTGAGCATACTGTACTCACAGTACACACAAACCCAACCATCATAGAGATAAAAATGTTCAGAACAACTTCCCAAAACAGCTTAGAACAATCTTATTCCATCTGAGAGATATCACATATACAGTGAATAGTACAATTTACAGTGAGGGATATCACAGATTTTAATGTTTCTTTTTCACACAAGGCTGAAGACTTGATCAAGTCTAAATATGATATCATAAAGCTACATGTACTTGAATTCTTTCAATGAGTTCTCTTTTTAATTACAATATTTATCTTTCTGTAATCTATGATCTTCTGTATTTTATTGCAATGTATATTTCTTGTAATGAAGATGGCGGTTTCTGCAACGCTGAATCTAAACTATAGAAACCTCTCATAGAAAACATGATCATTTCTTTATTTTTTTTTTAATGTATATAATGAACAGTAAACTGGCCAGGAGATTATAAATAAATCAGATGAGCAAATTATAGGTTTTTACTATCTTGGATTTGTTATCTTGATAAAGACTGTTTACTGCTAACAGATACAGTAGCTATTGTTTCTAGCGTTAATGACACGAAACGGTCGCCGAACTGATTATTTGGACAACATGTTGACACTTCACTAAGCGTTTAAACACCGACGACTTAAACATCGCAAAGACCACATTATTATCAAGTTCATTGTTTGTTGTCAACAATGCCACACAGTACACAACCTCAATGGCCAATGGTCGATGGTTATCTGATAACTTTGTTCAAAGACTGTAGAAAGTCAGTTAGACCGAAAATTAACCAATCACTAAATTATTGTGTTACGAACTGTAGAACAGCGTTGCCCCAGAATATGCTATAAAGTCTAACAATGGCCATTTAGGGATAATGCCTTAACAGCCATTTTAACATCTTCTTTAAAATTTCAGAAGATTTTTCTACTTCACAGAGACATTTATTAGATTTCTAGTCGTCTCCATGGAATGATCTGAATATTTTCAGTTCCTCCAGGGAGATTTGACGAACTTTGACAAACTTTTTTCAAAAAGCCATCATTTGGTGCCAATACTGATTAATTCCTTCTATCAGTTCTAAATTGAGAAGTTGAGAAGCTACAATGCTATCAGTTTAAGAACTTTCACAGGAATGGTTGACTGCAAAGATACTACTATACAGTATGTTTTTAGTATCTCAGGGCCCCTATTAAACACAGACTGAACAACAAACAGCACCATGGACAAGCCTAGGGAAGCCAAAATATTAATAAGTTAAGAGCTGCAGTTAAGTGTGGTCTAGGTCGTCATGGTGATTGGCTAAGGTAATTCCCTTGTGATGTAAGGATTGCAGGTTCAAGCACTAGTCAGACCATTACATTGCATCTTTGGGTAATACACTAATGTAAGGATTGCAGGTTCGAGCCCTGGCCAGACCATTACATTGCATCTTTGAGCAATGCACTAATCTAAGGATTCCAGGTTCAAGCCCTGGCAAGACCATTACATTACATTTTTGGGCAATGCTCTAATATAGGGATTGCAGGTTCAAGCCCTGGCCAGACCGTTACATTGCATCTTTGGGCAATGCACTAATCTAAGGATTGCAGGTTCAAGCCCTGGCCAGACCATTACATCTTTTGGCAATGCACTTTACTTCCATTGCCTCTCTTTACCCAGGTGTATTTATAAATTGGGACCTGCAAGGTTACTCGTATGGTATGGACGCGTGCGCTGGTTTGTATCCTGTACTCTACAGTACTATATGTGAACTCCCCCGGGGGGGGGGGGACACAGCGATGTGGGACACTGTCCGACCCCAGAAGGAACTGTGTGAATTGTTGTCATGTGAGAAGGCCTCGCCTTGATACCAGACTGTAAACTCTTGAAACATTAACTAAACTTTTTATAACTTTTTCATCATTACCACCGTCGTGACCGTACTTTGATATTTTTTGCTCTGCAGCCGGACCCAATACCGTCCATGAGAACATAACGGTGTGTGCCTGCTTGGGGTACTACACCTTTGACACACTGTACTACATCTGGCACTGGGGCAAGACCAGCAAGGTCATGCTCCTCCACCACGTCGTGACCTGGTACGGACTCGCGACCTGTCTCTACCTCCAGGTCTCCGGGACCGAGATCTCCATCATCATCTGCGGCACCGAGATGACCACGCCCTTTCTGATAGCGCACCGTTTCTTACCGAAAGAAGGGAAGATGAGAAGGACCGTATGTTTCTCAATCTATGTTATCGGGTTCGTCGCGTGTCGTTTGATCGTAGGGACGTATCTCATGATTGTTTATCTCCCGGATCAGAAAGCGCCGGCAGTTTTTAGACTTCTGGGATTTTCGCTCTACGTCTTGGGCTTTCCGTTCTTCGTCTCCATTGTTAGATTTGGCGTCAAGAATTTCAGGGCGGAGGAGCGAGAGAGACGGGACGTAAATAAGAAGCACGTGGCCAACAACAATCACATCAATAACAATGGATTTGTTAAGATTGATTGAACTTGCAAGACCAAAGAAAACATAAGACTAAATCATGCACGAGGCTTCTACTACAGACAGGGTCACTTTTCTCTTTCTATCATTGTTTTCCTCTTTCAAAATGCCAAATTGCATCAAGATTGCACAAAGAAAATGCTCTATACCTAACAGCAACATCTGCAGAAAAAGAATTCTTTCCAAAAATTGGAAGGAAAAGACATTCATGACTAAAACAGTCTACATTGGTGGTTATTCTATTCCACAATGAAACTAAAAAAACAAAGCAAAATAATTTCTTTTGAACAGGAACTGAACAAAGTGTAATGTCAAACATGGTCTATATAGTTTCACATCCATCAGAAGTCACACCAATGCCTGGTATATACTGCACACATTGTAAGAATACACAACTGCAATGATCTGACTAATCAGGTTGCTAGGGCAACTGGTTGCTATGGTGATAGATAGTAGACTGCACTTTGATAGTATGAATCCTGTATCATTTCTGTGACACTCTCCTCTGCATTGACAGTTTGTATTGAGCAACTGATTTTACAGGAAACTGAAGAAAAGAAATTGTGTAACAAACTTTAAAATAGTAAAAGGGTATTTTGGAGGGCAAGCATCAGTTCAAAATGTTCAAGTATGAACACAAAAAAACCAAGTCTCATCTTCCGTATTAACAGATTTAGTTGTCCGTGCTAATGTGTTGTTACCGATCCGGATCCTGATCCTGATCCATACTCTTTGCAGGGAGTTGCTAGTACCCAGCTCTGTGAGGATCAAAGTAATCCTTCACAATGTCCAAGGGACAATGTCTGAGTGACAAGCGGATAAAGAGAGGCAAAGCTTTCCACCTAAGCTTCTATAATACATACATATTACTTCACAATGTTGGAGAACCATTGCAGTTACCAGGGGATAATACCAACCAAAAAATGCTTCTTGTAGGTTTGAAAAGGAGAGGGAATGTAGACACCTCCAACCACCTTGTTGTGTTTTTATGGTTACTTTTACGTTTGTCTTGTAAAGTTTCGATTTGCAGTATTTCTAGTTTGCTCTTATTTTTTATAGTTTTCGTTTAGTGTTTTTATTGTCTTATCTATTTAATTTCCTTGTTATTTTTTGTTATTATGTTTGGAAGTTTCTTTTCTTTGTAAAAGTACCTAGAGCTTACTTTTAGAATAAGTGCTATATAAATGTAATTTAGTAAACAAGATGTTTCTGTCAGTGATAGGATGCAGCTGAGATATTCTGTAATAAGAGCAGCTGATACTTGTAGCAGAAAAACATAATAATAAAAATAATAAAGGTAGGAAACAAGATATTTCTGTCAGTAAGATGATGCAGCTGACATATTATGTAATAAGAGCAGCTGATATTTGTAGCAGAAAAAAATAATCATAATAATATTAATAATAATAATAAGGTTAGTAAACAAGATGTTTCTGTCAGTGATAATGCAACTGAGATATTATGCAATAGGATATTGTGGTTAGGACTAAATATAACTTTACAAATCATTAAAAAATCATGACATTGGCACAGTTGTATACTTGTAGCAGAAAAATAAAATAATAATAATAATTAGGGTAGTAAACAAGATGTTTCTGTCAGTGATATGATGCAGCTGAGAAATTATGCAATAGGATATTGTGGTTAGGACTAAATATAACTTTACAAATCATGACAAAAATCATGACTGTTTGCACAATTGTAGAAAGTCATACCCATAGACGATTGTGGCTGATTTTCCTGAAGGTATATATATGCTGGTGGCAGATATTGTCAAACTTCTAATAAAAGTGTTAAAAACCTAATTGTGTATCCACAAATTATTTTGGTGCCATTTCTTTTGGGGGGGGAGGGGGTGGGGGTTGGGAAGAGGAGGATGGGGGAGGGAAAGTAATCCATTTTGTTTAATTTTCTATGTAAAATGTTATTTTCTATGTTTCTATAATATTTTCAATAAAAATTACCAAAATAAGAAAATGATTCTTGCATTTCTCATATGCGACACAGTGTGTAACCAAGAGACGGGATGAAAAGAAGCATGTGGCCAACAACAATCACATCAATAACAATGGATTTGTTAAGATTGATTGAACTTGCAAGACCAAAGAAAAC
>KN885079.1:0-17781 GCA_000934455.1 Apostichopus parvimensis | reverse complement strand
GTGACCTCGGATCACATGACCGTTAAGTTTGAAAATATTCCCCTATACCATTTGCAACTTGTCCCAAAATATCAACCGTGTCACACCTTGGCACTGGGAGTTAGTGCATTAAATGTCTGAAAATTAACTTTGACCTGGTATAACTTCACACACAAAGCTAACCCAGGTGTCAAACCATTGACATTTTTGATCGGAAGGTAACTTTGATATCCAAATCTAGCATCAAAACCAAACATTTCTTTTTCGCCCATTATTTCCCAAAATAAGCACATTTTTTCTAATGTGACCTTTGACCTTGGTTTCAGATGTAGTTTGATCTCCTGATTCCAAAAAACAACACGACAAGCCTGTACAGCCATCCTAACTCCGACCGAAAACTTTGACCCCATATCACTTCGCACACGAAGGTCACACAGGGGTCAACCTATAGACATTTATGATCAGAAGGTACCTTTGACATCTGAAAATAGCATCGAAACTGTAAAAATGCCCAAAACACTTAAAGGTCACCAGAGGTCAAATTGAGGTCAAGGGTCACCCAGATGCGGGTTGACAATTGGATTACATTAAAGCAACTCCCAACCCTAACGGACAATTCGTCCCCAAGTTATCGCAAAAATACTAGTTTTTTAACATTAACTGATCTTTGGTGACCTTGGACCACATGAATGTTAAGTTTCAAAATATTCCCCTAACCAGTTCACAACTTGTCCCAAAATATCAACCTTGTCGCACTTTGGCACTGGGAGTTATTGCAGTTTTAATATTTTAGGGTTTTGGACCATAACTGACCTTTGGTGACCTTTGTGGGCACCAAAAACAATAGGGCACACCTTCTCCATATGGCGGATCTATAGTCCAAGTTTGGCATCAATCCAACTTTCCCTTATTGAGATAGAGCGTACCCAAGCAAGTGTCACAGATGCACACACAGACACACAGACGCACAGACACACAGACACACACACGCAAACCTGACTACATAGGTTCCTTTTGCTAAAGCAAGGAAAAGCAAGGAACCAAACATGATTCCAATACAATTCCATTAGAGCTAAATTTTCGAACTGAATTTGTTAACATCGGGCAATAATATTATTTCCCATTAAAGGGAAAGATAACGGTAAAATAAATATAAAATCAATAAACCAAAATTGCACCATGAATAATGACCATAACCTTCAAACGAAACTTTCTTTTCAATTTTCTAAGTCAATCCTTCATCACATTGACTGTTACTCTCAAATTGAAAAATTGCATTACTGTACTAGAAACTTGTAGTACAAGGAAAACAACATAATTTTGAGTACAAATAGAATTTCCCTTGTAATTGGTATATGGTTAAAAGTACAAGGCTATATAAGGATAACAATGAGTACAAGTAAAAGTCCCCTTATAATTGGTATGGTTAAAAGTACAAGGCTTTATAAGCATAACTACGAGGACAGGTAGAGTTCCCTTGTAATTGGTAGAAGTAACATGACAAGGCTATGAGCATGAGTTCGAGTATGTAATTTTGCACTGAGTCCTAAAATACTATTAAAAGTAGCCAGAGTGAATATATACTGGTAAAAATCAACAATAACAATGTAATGATGCTAGGATACAAGTACAAGAATAAACTCACTAAATGTCTGCTACTTTCAGTAATTACACACAAGCTGTAATAAATATTTCTCACACCTTAGAGAAAACCAAAATGAAGCAAGGTTACAGCTATTACTTGATGAAGAACGATAAAGTAGCAACATTAAAACATCGTCATTGGTAGCAGATTTACCTCAATACCGTTTTCACACCAGGAACCGCTTTCGTCTACCAGCGTAATGGAATGTGTCATCTCTGCGGGAACAGACAGCCTCTTATGGACAGGAACTACAGAAACAAGCAGATAAGTGATGAAGCTACGCTATTGGCTGTTGGGTCCGCAAAGACGGGGTCTTACCGACCAGCATCAATCAGTAAATTGATACCTTTTCTGAGAGAATCATTTGAACTCTTACATCATGAAAATCAAGAGTGTGAGATATCAGAATTGTATATTCTGAAGACAGATGGTGGAGACCCATAGGCGGCGGAAGCGGGGGGGTCGGGGGGGACACGTCCCCCCCTAATTTTTGAGTGGGGGGGACGTCCCCCCTAAAAAATCAAACCAAATCAAAATTAAAACCAAACACGTCGAACCATCAACGCGATGTGAGGAAATATCGGAAAATAGATCACAAACTTCGTCAAAAAGAAGGAAACACGAGTCAGTATATTTGGAAAATACAAGTAGTGGCTGTATTGCTAGTTTCCTGACTTCTAGATGAATAGTGAGACTGCGACTGGACTAAACGCAAATGCCAATTTAAGTGACAGCAAAATGACTCAGTCAATAATCACTGCTATGTATGTTAGCTGTTCAGCAGAGAATCAACACTATTTTGCGAAGTGTTCGCCGCTAAGTGTAATCTACACTGCATGGCTGAAAAACGATCATAAATATATTTGTACGCAAGCTAATATTTTATTAAATCTGTAAATTTTTAGACCCTAAGACATCAAAATATTTAGTGCACGAATACACTATTAGGGGTCGGAAATAGCGATTTCCTGCGATCTGAGGGGTCTATTTTACCCAAATTTTTTTAGTACGCTCCGCGCCAACCGATGGTGGCGCTACGCTTAGATAGTGACTTCGATATCCGTCCCCCCTAAAATTATTTGGCTTCCGCCGCCACTGTGGAGACCTCAGAGAGGGTCATTGGAGGTGAAGTGGAAGAACGTAAAATTTACCAGTTCTTAGGCTAGGGTAGATCTGGGCACTAGCCAACTACCATGATTAATACTAGAAGTCCATCAGGTAGGGGAAGATTCAAGACATTTTAACATAATGACCAAATAAGCCAGCATATATTGAAAAATTGGTGGCCACACTCAACTTGTCCTGGCAACATCCCTGAGAGTGACAACATTCATACTTTAGTGTCAATGTTCCTCATGTGTAGATACTAAGCAGTAATGTTATTAGTGAAAAAAAGTTTGCGTCCCAGGGACGCAAGCCCCCGAAAAAGTTTGCGTCCCGTAAAAAAAGCTTGCGTCCCGATCGAAAACCAATTACGTTTATCGTATTCCCTACTGTTACTAATACTAGTGTAGTATCACTGCCTATACTTTGAGAATGTTATACACAATATATAGGGCAGAAATGCTCAGTGCCTTAGCTTCGATGTTTTTCAGGGGCGGCCCAGCCCGCCCCTCCTTTCGACCACCCTGCCGTTTCAACCCATTTTTACCTCCAGTCCCCCCTCCTTCATCCGCCCTTCTACTTCCCTACTCGCCAACTCCGTAGTAGCTTTGTGCTTTGACCTTGCAGCGATTCCTACAACCAACTCTTCAAAACTCCCAGTACCTACAGTGTGCATATGTACAAGCCTGTTCGAGCTTCATTTTCAACTACACATGCGCAAATCCTTAAAATCTGATCCAACATTTATCCTGGGCTCTTTGCAAAAAATCATCTGTACGAAAATTACAGTAGGTCTATGTGAATAGCTTTTTACGCAATGTAGATTTAAAAAAATCAGTTTAATGTTCTAAAGTACAGTAGTTTGTTGCGCCAAAATAACATTTACTGAAGCACGTGGTTAATTGGACCGCGAATTTTTTTTGCAACAGAAACTACTGATGGTAACTTAGAATGCACATGTTACATTAGCAACTATTAATTCAGAGAGAAGCAACATACTGTGAGCTGAAATATCCTGCTCAGGATCAGAGATGTTAGCTTCCCACAAAATTCATAGATTGTCTCCACTCATTAACATTTTCTGATCAAAACAATATTTCAAATATTACGTGATAGTCTAAGAAACAATGCAAGTGCCTCTTCGTTGTCAAAAGGTATGTATACGTACTGTATGTGACAAGGCCTAACGTTATGATATTGGAGTGCACACACATGATAGCCTATACCGCAAACCTCTACACAGGGAAAGTGACTTTGCAAGTAATTGTTGTTAAACAACATACTCCGTGTTGATTGAGCACTACAGGTGCAAGAATTTTCACAGACAATGGATAGGGACTATTAACCAATCAAATCACGGGAATTTTGGAAAAGCATCAATGTCTATTTTTAGCATGAAAATCTCTGTAATGGGGTGTTGTTAACCCTGTACCTTGCGGTTGATCGTTATGATATATTTATTTTCAAACAAATTCAATGATCTGTAGGAGTAGGAGAACTTTTGGTTCTTGTAAGAAGAAGTTGTGGTTTTTTGAAAAGAAATAATGAAAGATTTCATTCAAAATGTGTTTTGGTATGTTTTCCGTTGACCTAGTTGTGAGTGTGTATACTTGGGTTTTTTCTCAAAAAAAAAGTTTGCGTCCGCGGGACGCAAGCAATTTGAAGGGTTTGCGTCCCTGGCCAAAACATTGCGTCCCGGACGCAGAATCCTGCGTTCGTAACAATGCTGCTAAGTATGTTACAGAATTGAACAGGACCTACAGGGCAAACTATCACCTCCTACTGAAACTTCCACAATGTAAATATATTTGTTAGGAGCTTGAGTAATGGCCCAAAATATATTCATGGTCAAGTTATGCACAGATATCTTTGAAAAAACATATTGAAGCGAGGATATGAACAAATAGTGGGCGAATAGTGAACTAATAAGAGTGCTGAGAGAACCAGCAACATACACAATAATTAAGCTAGGATGCACCTTAGGTGAAAATCATCCTGACTGGAGTAATCATTGTAAGGTGGCAGTGAGCGTAAGCCATGCAGGAAGCAACATAGATATTAAGATTCGAAAGTGATCTATAGCTTAGAAGCATCAGCACCAAAAAGTCATTCAAAAAGATTGCTAACCACAAAAAGTCTTTAGGGGGGAAAAAAGTGAAGGGAGTGGGGGCAATAATCAATATGGGGATGGGAGTATGAGTATTAAAGGGGAAGAACAATGGGGTGTATGGGGAAGGCAAAGAATATAGGAGTTTTGTCCTCCTGAAAATATGAAATCTCATATACAGCTCTGCATTTTGCATTGGAATGTTAATTCTTTTTTGACCGGCTAGCCTGCTTGATCTTGAACGATACATTGATAACCATCAATCTAATCAAGATATCAATAATAAATTATTTTGTTTCTTGTATTTAGTCAGATATAAACCTTCAAGTCCCATACAGGAAATTTTTCCATCGCACAAGTTCAAAGTAAAGATCTCAGGCACTCTCTTTTCCTTTTACCAATCAAGCATGTAGATGATAATCATAAGACATTTGTAAAGCTTATGCAAACCGTAGCTTAAATTACTCCCTAAAGAAACTTTCTCTTTCAGTTTAACAGGGACAGCATGCAATTTGCAACACCAAAAGAGGCTCAAAAGAGTTTGTGTGGATCTGAAAAGTCTGCTGCGGTAAGCGACAACAAGCTCCAATTAGATCAACAGAACACTCTCAGTTTCATGTGTCAATCAAACTGAAATGAGGATTTACAATCTAAAGACAAGAAGCAAGACCACAAATGAACCTGTGAAGATCTATTTGATACCAACAAGAAATACTCCCTTTACTCCTCACAGGCAACAAACAACTATTTGGTTTACCTTTCCCTAATGAAAGCATGATAGGATAAAATGTTAAGAAACAAAAATCTCAGTATTAAAAGAAGTTGAAAAACATTATGGAAACTTTTATTTAATAATTTCCAGGAATGTTCAGAAATAAACAGCATGAAGAAAGGATGGTTCCCAGATGAACTGTAGCATTGAGATATATCATATAATATCATGTAATATCATGTTATATCATGTAATATCATATTACCCCTCTTTATTTAGCTTAGAGGATGACATAATGAAAAACAAAAAAACATGGAGTAGGATAATTAGTATAAATTAAAAGCTACTATCAGAGACAAATTTCTGATATTTCCACATATTACAAGAGCTTATACTGAATGTAGTATAAATTGGCATCATTGTAATTTATATTTATCCATGTATAAATTGGCATCATTACTATAAATTTATATTTTATTTGGTTTGTATTGTATTGTGGTCCCAAATTAAAAAAGGATCTACATGGCTGAAAAGACATTTTCTTGTGTGGACTCTATATTACATTGTTTTGGTCGGAGCCAGGGACCGATTCATCATCACCAAAACTTCTGTTGCATTGAAAAACTTTGATATCTTATTTGCAAGGAAACAATCAGTAATTTTTTTTAAAAAACTCACCTTCGATTGCTAATGGGCGTGGCGAATGAGTTGGAGTGGCGTTCTTGGCTCTTATGTCTTCTTTCACATTCACCCTGAGAGGTGGACCGAGCTTGTTGCTAGCTATGGTGATGGTACCAGGAGCAGATGGACGTTGCGACATCAAGCTCTCCGGTGTAGAAATCTCATTTGTCTTCGTTTCATCGGTAGCTCTGGTTTTGATCTTGAAAGGTGTGTCCACAGGAGGCTTGGATCGATATTCCTCTGGGTTAGGGGAATCAACGAGGACTTTGGGCTAGGGTAAACAAGAGATTTAAATGTATCAGAAGAAAGTAAACACAACAACAAATGCCAGCAAACATAACATAAAGAGTGTCTAGATTTTCTTAGAACTATTCATCCATAGGGTTTACAATGTTCAGCAAGTTATAAATATGTGAAAATGCTACTGTAACAATTTTTTAATGTCTTTACTCTCTGAAGATTGTATGGCTACATGCTAACATACAATCAAATACCTAACATATTCTTTAATTATCTGTTCTACAAACTTCTGAAAAGAACTTTTATTGTAATTCATTTTCAAAGCCCTTTGTGCTTGCCTAACAGTTTGTAACCAACTTATACAATATGATGCTTAACAAAATTTAAAATTATTTTCAAAATAATGGGTGACAACGTATGTAGGATACACCTTCGATCATTTACCAATTTGACAAACAACAGATAATTTACGAAGGAATCGATAATTTAAGAAGGAAAAATACCATAATGTGTTGCCAATGAGAAGAAAAGCCTACCTTCTCTACAGCTTGATTTTTCTGAAGTATTTTGGGTGGTTTATTCAAAATAGCAGGAGAACCTCGATCAAAGGTTTCTGTTGGATCCCGCTCACGAGATGTGCCCTCTGTTGGCTGTAAACGATACAATATAGTCAGAATATCAAAAACATTTGGAAAGAAAATATTGCGAAAATTTTGTTTACGAAATAACAGGTGAAGAATTTACCACAAACCCTTTGTACCAAAGTTTGTTATAGTCACAAAATAGCACTGAATCACTTCAATCATATACCTCGTTGTTAGTAAATTGCCACCAATATCATAGATCAAATGTTGTCACAGACCAAATGAACACTTGGAAATGTAAAATCTAGCTCTAATTTTAGGCATGGGAGATGGAGGTGGGGGTGGGGGGCAATAATGGTATATAAAACTCCTGCATCCAAAATGTATTGCTTTGTGTCGCTTTATGAAAACTAACTAATTTTGCTAGATATATCACTTTAGTAACAACATACTGCTTGTATGTACATGTAATCATGTACAGTATGTACATTTTCTTAATGAATAAGAAAAGCAATTAGTTCACCTTTGTTCTTCCTCTTGGAGCCTTCCTTCTTCTCCGTCCGCCTCCCCTATCTGACCCAGAGCCGGGTCCACCTAACCCAACTCCGATGGGCTTGCTTGCCATCCTTGGTTGTCACTCTGCCTCTAGAGAGGAATGAAATACATTCCAAGTCAACCAATACTTTGAGGTAAACAATCAGCCAGCAAGGGTTACATGTATGTTGTAATGATCAGTCATAGGACTAATTGAACTATATACACCGGTTGTAACAAATAAATTAAGAGTCCAGTCACAGAGGGTTGTATTTGTCACTACGTTGAAGTGTATTTGGCGCCAAACTTCAACAGAGTCTTACCAAGATAAAAGAACGTGTCTTGTCTATACAAACTGTAAGTAATACCAAGATCACAGAACCCGTCTAGTCTTTATAAACTCTAAGTAATAACTACTGTAGATAACAGAACAAATCTTGTCTTTATGAACTCTATGTAATAACTGCCTCCCAATCTGTTCCAAACCCTATTTAAAAGAAAACATGCGCAACACGCACCATTCAAACAAATCACACATCCAAAGCGACACGTACAACTGACACACAAATTTATAAACATCGTTAACACCGTGAATAACGCTCAATCCTGCTGCTGAGGAAATAACACTCAGTCCTGCCACTAAGTCAATAACGCTCAATCTTTCCGCTGAGGGAATAAAGCAATTGGGTGTAGTCTAATCGCCAATACTTATAAAGCCTCCTGAGTGAACAACAGGATGCATTCCCAATTTCTTATATTTATCCAGCATCAGGATCAATTCAAGGATCAATCAATCAGGATCATCAGGTACAATTTAGTACGGGTACTACACCTTATTCATCTGACTGCCAAATGAACAACATGGTGTTCATTTCCTACGAGATGAAATATCATGTCAAAAGCCACATGTTCTGTGTCTAGGTAAAATAGACAGTACAGAAAAAAAAATGCCAACCTGTTATATGTACATTCGAATTAAGAGCTACAGTTGAGAGAAATGTTGATTGACACATATTGCACTTTAAAGTTACATGGGTTGATTCTCATTTACGAAATATTTTGATTGTGGATGTGGTTGATCTTATATTCTCTCTAGTGTTGTGTTGGATACTTTGGATAGAACATTGTGTAATCTGAATACCAAGATTTGTGTTGAAACCCCAGTGCTTAGCACTTCATCAACAAATGTGGAAATTGTGTTCCTCTACACCTTCTAAACTTCACACTCTGAATAACTGAGCAGCCTGTGTGGCAAATAGTGGGCATACTTCTTTATTCTGCCTGGCAAATACCCACACAATTAAGATAAAGATAGGTCTAACGTTAAGGATAACAATTTCAATTCAGTGATACTGAAGCCTTCAAACATTGTTAATTATGTTGTGCGGCCAGACTGGTTAAATTTACTTTACCGTGACAAAGACTGCTATGTACATAACGCTCAATGGCCTGACTGGTCTGTTTACATATCATATTAACAGAAATCATAACTGAGGTTTTAAAGAAATGGGTTT
Organism: Apostichopus parvimensis; assembly: GCA_000934455.1. Classification (NCBI taxonomy): domain Eukaryota; kingdom Metazoa; phylum Echinodermata; class Holothuroidea; order Aspidochirotida; family Stichopodidae; genus Apostichopus; species Apostichopus parvimensis. The sequence goes on along the minus strand of KN885079.1, from coordinate 8,681 downwards.
TGGAACAGATTGATAAATCATCGTATTAAACAAGAAGTGGCATTGATGTGAAAAAAAAGTTCAATATTGGTTTGCAGTTATCGGCAATGAGGCTAACTTTTACCAATACCGATATTGCAAATATCGGGCGATACCGATATCGCAACGGTTATTGGCGCAACACTACTAATGGCATACTATATAAAGGCCTACCGGAGCCTCCTACAAGTTTACCAAAAATCCCAATATTTCGTGAAACTACTACTACCCAGTGTTATATGTTAGTAGTAGTACTAGTAGTAGGCCTAGCTGACCTTGGGGTGATAATACACTAAACTATACACTAACGCTAGCCTACATTGGATTTAGTCTGTCTAAATGAAAAGATAAAATATTTTTGGATGGTGAGGGAAGAATTACTTTGATCATGGAACACGATACACTTGCATAGTTTACACAGGAATTTATGTCAATAATTTTCTGTCCGGGTTCCTCCTGCTGTGATAGGATGTACAGTCGTGTGTAGGCCTAGAACAAAATTGTAGGCTATTACTATAACGTTATGCTAACTGCAATGATAGCAGTCATAGTTGCATGCTACACGCCGCACATTATATAGCGGCACTTTTTGAATTTAAACCATTTCACATCAGAATGTCTTCATTTCCAAGCACAAATATTCCACCGGTAGCAGAGATATGCCATATTCATGAAGATATTTTCTCACAAGAAAGGAAACATACGAAGAGAATAAGAATAATCGGAAGGTAACTCTCTCCAGTATTTCAACAGCCTTGGCTAACCTAGTCCGTAAAGTAGGCTAGGCTTAGCCTAGGGCCAAGGTTATAGACTAAACCTTGCAAGCTATGGCCTATACTGTAGGCCTGATGTGTCAGTTGCTTTCTGACTAGTGATAAATGTCCAAAATTTGATTAATTTGGGTCTCGCCAATGTCTTACATCAATGGTCTGCAATCTTTTAGGATTCAGAATCAATTCTCAAAATGCCTGAAAGCTGCATCTTCCACTGGACAATGGACATGATGTGAACAAAATGCTCATACTTCTGTACTGACCTACAGTAGTCGCATGGCAACAGGCAGAAATAGAGAAATGAATATTTTACTATGCCCTCGGAAGGCAGATGAACGAGGACTAACACATACACTTTCCTGTGGCTGCTGGGCAAATAGGACAATGTATCATGTAATTCACATCGCACAAAGTTGCAGCCAGAAAAAAAAGGCCATAACCTAGGCCTACTGACCTATTATTCTATTAATAATTATTCTTTCGGCTGCTGGGCGAATAACAATTAACATGGCCTGTTTTCTTTATCGCCTGACAGCTGCTCAAAGATGGAATTATATGTTGAAAGCATCATATAATCTAGTTAAATGTAAACAGTACTTACACTTACTGTACAGATATTGCTTATCTGTAGACTGTTATAATTAGTTATTGACATGGCACCTAAAATTAGGAGATACGACTCTCATCACCATATATATGAATAACTACAATACCTGTTATAATATTCACCCTACATTTTGAAACAATGTTAATGTGAATAACATTGCATTGAGCCATAATTGTTTGACACTTCATAAACAAGCGTGGAAATTGTATTACTCTGCACCTTCTAAACTCTGCACTCTGATTGGTTAATTAACTGCCCAATAAATAGTGGGGCATTCAATGTTATTTTGCTGACTGTCGGGCAAATAGCCAGTACAAATACTTCCAATACGGGGCCTAGGTTTATTGTTCTCTGTTGTGGGTTTCCAAGGTTTTCCACTGTCTTTAAAAATATTGCAACTCACCAATATTTTGGGCACAACCCATTTTTGGATCACAAGGTCATACCCCATATTTTGCAGATTGTTGCCTTATATAACTTGTTCTATGCTTATCCTAACTATAGTACATAGTACCTGGCTTAGCCTCCTGTATATGGTAAGTTTGCACTTTACCAAAATTTGCGTAAGTTGCTAAGCTAGGTGATGGACGGTATACTGTAGTTGCAGTGTTGTAAGAATTAACTTTTTCTAGTGCAAGTGCCTTTACATAACTATTGATATCTACATGTAAACCCTTCAATTGTCCAACTCTTGTCTCTTTTCTTGTTACAGGTTACAAGAGAAAGATATCAATTGTCACACAGTTGTTATGACATCTCCTGTTACGCAACCTAATGTTAAGCATTCTTCCGTAAAAGTATGTGTTAAGCTAATCTACCCATTTGAGGCCCGCCTTGGATCATTGTACGAGACCATTGTAGAAGTCTTGCAGCCAGAGGAAGATGGGAACCTTCACGCCCATACTTGGCGTTGTATGGATGGACTTGATATCATCATGTACTACAAAGGGATTCAGATGAGAAGGGAGTACTTTAGTCAACGGAATATAAAACAAACACTACCAGACACAGGTTGAATGACCATATTTGAGAAAACAAGTATTTTATTTTGTGATTGCAGATTGTGCTTAAAAGTAACAAGCCTTAAATTAATTATTGTATCACTCCAAAGAAAGGCCGGAAGTTTGGAAGCAGGTTATCAATATCTTCAGTTAAGTCCAACAACTCTGTGAAATATATGAATTATTTTAAAATATTATCATCACAAGTAAAGCCTGACGACTTTAGCATGCTGAAATTGCTAGAATGATGCAACAATACCATCTTGGAATTGCTAACTGACCAGATTGTTCTGAGACATTAAAGAGATATAAGAAACCTAAATTGCATCTCAGTTATATGTAACTTAAATATGTATGTAAATAAAAGGTCATGAAGCTCAACATGCTGACATTTCTAGCACTCTTCTATGAATGTCTGGTTTTCAAATTGTGAATTGGTTGTTTCTTCAGTAATTTTGAAGCAATTTCGTTCACGTGCACAGTGATGACAAGTGTGTTGCCTTCACCTCCCTCAGTATTTCAGTTGGTCAGTCGCTGAGGTACACTCTCGTCCATCAAATGGGGATGTTAAGTGGCAGTTCCTGGAGCAGGATCGGGTGCGACAATTACATGCCTGCTTCCTAATTCTCTGAATACTCATCGAAAAGGGAAGGCTTGGTTTAAACCGGTGTGCATCCAACATTATCAAATCAATGGGTGGGATTTCAAATGAGCTTTTGATGACTTCCTAACCCATGGGAGATAATATATTTAAATTTAAACGAAACAATTATTTATGCTTACCCATTCACTTTGTACCAACCTGTGGAGCTTTGGATGATTCACTACCGATTTTGAAAATGAAGGCCACGAAAACATCTTTTAAATTGATGATTAACACATTTGAAGTAAGTTACAATATGGTTTACATTCAGTCATAAAGCAGGTTCACAGCTAGGAATTCTGAGTTGGGAATGGGGTGATTGGAAGGGCACAAACAATTTACGTAGGGGCACAATATGTACGTCTGACTGTAAGTTGTGAAGTTTTTGTACACATGATGGTCACACAAATTGGGGAGGGGACAAAGTGGTGTGCATGGGGGTTAGGCCCTGTCCCAGCCTACCTATGGACCTGGCCATATAAGCATTAAATCCAGCAAACTCAATTCATTCACCTGACAGTATAATTCAGGGAAATATCTGGTATCACATACTGGTCAGCAAAATAGGACAACATATGTCAACCACGTTTGCACACAACCATCAGAGTATTTTATATGGGACAAAGATGGGGGGGGCGGTGCACATAACCACACTTTGTATATATAGCGGGATAATACTCAATTTGTAACAAACTCTCATCATGTATCCGTTGAAACAATCAAAGAATTGGAAACATTTTAGCGTCAAAACCTGTGGCTTCATGTGGTGGTAGATAATACTACATACTGACAGTGTCAGCCAACATTCCCACATGAAGAATGTTACCTTACCAGGCTAGCTCCGTTATCCACCCCCCCCCCACCCCCTCCCTGAATCAATGCCGTATCAAGTATATCGTATTTGTTGCTAATATCAAATTGTCAATTTCAGAGAGTATCTCCCTCTTATTTGGTAAATAAAATTGAAGTAAAAATGAGATGGAAGAGGCCAATGATCAAGTTCACAATTATTTTTATTATTAATTAGTACTCTATGTACAAGGTATCGAAAGAAGATTCCTTTTCATTTTGTTGTCATCTTGTGAACCAACTACACTCTGCCAAATTGAATCTGTGTAAATAAACATTCAAATATATAACCAGATGATCATGGTAAAAAAAAAATAATTAAAAAAATGAGCAATTAAAAAGCAATAAAATAGCATTAAAACAAGCCAGAAAAGTAAATTCTAAAAATATGTCAAAAAAAATTTAAACTAAAAATCTAAATGACTTTGTGCACCATCAAAACCTCAACCCGAAATGAATATAATACTGGACTTCACTAGCACTACGTACCTCACTACTTTCAATGATAATTTCGGTTAACAGTTTTGTAACAACTGAATCCTGGGCATCCATTCAAGATATTTCAACATTTCTTCTTTTAAATATCTACTTTTGTTTCATTTTCAATGTAACACAATATTGTGAAACTGAAGGCTGTTTTTATACTTACATAATCTTAAAGTATTTAGCAATTTTCAATTTCATAATATATGCTCTATGTTCTGTCACAAAGTGAATTATATGGCAACATGCCATCATTTAAAAACAGTGCCACTAGCAAGCCTTTCTTAGTTCTGTAAGCTCAATAGTTTAATAAAATAAAAAAGAAGATAAAGACATATTTAAAAGGACTAACTAGTTTTGAAACAGATATTGTAAAAATGTGACTAAATTAACTTCCATACAAGGAACCACTAGAAATGATTATCTTCTTTAAAGGGCAAGGCTAAATTAATATCTAAATAGATAAATCAGGCAAGTGCATAGCTTCTCATAGGGTGAAGGGTCCCCAAAAGTCAATGGGCCCTCTCTGAACCCTTCAATGCGAAAAATAGCAACTTTTACAGGGAACATTTCTAAGGATGTTTTCTGGTTGCCCCTGAGACAGCCTGGTCTTCCCTTTTGGTTTTTAAATCAGCAAATTTGGATGTCCCAAAAAGTGGTGCAAAATAACATAGAACGACCAATATTTACACTGTAGGAGACATATGTTATTTTTTTGAGAAGAGAACACCAGCTTTGGGTCGGTAAAACTCCCCTTCGCTTGGATGACAGGCCTACCACTATTTTTATTATTAATTTTGTACCTCTGCTAAGTTATGGAAGGTTATATCATTTAATTTAGAGTATGTGGTTACAAAGCAAGCAGAATTTGATGTCAAGTTGTCTACTGGACAGCCTGCAAAGCTGATTTTGGTTGTCCAAACAGAAAGTTCGATTGCAAAACTTTGAGAACTAAATTTGTCAATATTCTCATCTCTGGTTTACAACACAGGTTATGTCAAGGCTAAACTAAGCAAGTGTTGTTTTATTTTGAAGCAATTATATACATTGCATGTTGAAAAAGAAAAGAACATTAGAGAAAAAAATCATTGCTCAATGGGCTCAACTTCCCTTCTTAATTTTCAGTGTACTTTACATATGTACATACTTTGCAAACAAAACCAAAAGGCTTCTTTCAACACTATTCAGCTGTTCTCTCACTGACTGGTAATAACCGAATTGTCTGTGGTCAATATAACCTCTATTATAGAGAAAAACTGGTCGGTGACGAGTTAAGCCTTACCTTCATTTCGTGACAAACAATGAGGAAAGACAAGTTAAATTCTAAATGTTGCAAACAACCCCCACCCAAACCACCACCCCCACCCCCAAAAAATTACTTTTAGTGATTTCCCAGAAACCCAATCACAGGTGCATCATATTCATGAATGCAGTTAAAATTGTGGCCTAAAGTCATTCCTTAAGCTGCCGAAGACATCACTAGCAAAATTATCAAAACCATGAAGGTGAGTTTACATTTAGACTGCCCTCAGACCACTTATTTGTACAGCTACTTGTCAAACCACTGCGGACTAGACTTATCACTGCTCTCATACCAATATCTTTTCCTCTCCTGCAAAACAAGTCATTCTAAAGATAAGAAAAAGCGATGAAGGAAGGGGTCACAAACTTTACGATGTTTGTTGAATACTTCTAGACTTTTTGTGTTAAAGTTCCACGAGGGCAAAGAAAACTACAAACATTTTGAATGCTTGTGTTTCTCTCTGCCAAGTTTCTCAAGAACATTTTTTTTCTTGATATAGTTTCTAAATTAACAATCTGCCATTGCTTCTACAAATGTTTCGTTCCCATTCTACATGATTCGACCAATCGGTTGGAATACGCTGACAGATATAACCTTTTGACCTATCTGTCGCTGCGTCTGTCGACCGTCCCCGATTCTGTTTTTCCACGATGGACGTTTATCTTTTCTTGTTCTTGGAGTACTGTTCCAGACAATCCTTAACCTGTCGAAGATCAAGGGATTACGGAGATTAATAATCGAGAACGATAATAATTATCCTTGAGATAATTAATACAAATATGACCAGGACTACCGTTATAACAATGGAACATATATGTTAATAGACGTTAAAATGAATTGTTTTTATATCAAAATCGATACAGAAGTAAAGAGAAAATATTCCGTCAACACAAATCACTAAAAAACATGTAAACCGATAAGGTAATTCCCACAATTTATCTAGGGGGTCCCGCCAAAAAAAATTTCTCTTGGGGGAATTCCCACGTAACAATTCCTGGTACTTCCCTCAACTTGCACCAATTTTTGTGGTTATGAATCTTGCCAATAACAAGCCGGATATTATAAAGTTTTGTCAATTTTTGTAAGGAGTAATGTGAACGGTCTATATTTCCAAAGAGAAAACACTGGCTTCGTTAGTGCGGCACTGTATAGTGTGTATTGGTCGCAATGGTCAACCATGCGTTCTGCACTGTATGTACTATATGTATGTTAAATCTCGGTACGGGCATATGTACACGTGTACATCCAACTACTAACATCATGGAAACCCCCCTTCCCCCCCCCCCCAACAAAAAACAAAAAAAAAATCCCCGAAAAATAAAATGACGGGGGCATTTCCCCCTTTTTTAAAATCCTATCACTAACACTGGATAAAAAATTCCACATTTTGTATTTCTGTCACACATGTTTTTTCATCTATGATTAGTTCAACATTTACTTGATTTTTTTGTTTGTCAAAATTAATAGCAACACCAAAAGGACTAGGGTGAGAAAAGGGGTGAAAACTCATGGATGGGGATGCAAAGTAACACTGACATCTCTTTCCCTTTCCACCACGGAGGGGGAAACTCTAAACTTTAAGAAGACAACAGTCGGCATACCTCTTTGTGACCGTCGGTTACCAGATCCAGGGGTTTAACTCTCTCGACGTTGGTGGCCGAGATGTCTGCGCCCTTGTGTATCAGGTACTTGATGATGTCGCATTTGACAGACTGGTTGCACTTCAGAGCAACGGCCAGATGCAGAGGCGTGTTTCCATCCGACATTGGGACGCGAGCAACCTTGACCATCTCGTCGCTATCCAGGATGAGCTTGATCATGTCTAGCTTCACATCGGCGATGGCGTAGTGGAGGGCGGTCTTCCCACTCCTTGCATCCTAAAATAGTAAGATAATTGTGACATAAGTTTGATGATTGATTACAGACAAAAATTAGTTACTCATTTGTACTTCAATCGCTGAGATTTTATTGAGACTGTCCAAACACATTTCTAGCTGGAAATTTCAAGCCCTGTCTAATGTGAACCTGGGTTATATCCTCACTGTCTTTTTTAAGAAAAGATTAGCAAGTAAACGTCCGCCCGCTCAAACTGAGACTGTTTGAAAACATGATAAAACCTGCTAGTACAGACATATGGTTTACTCACACACACACACATGACTATGTACACATGATTCATTTGATTCTTTACCTGTTAATATATAGCTTTGCAAACATTTAGTCATGACAGCTGTTCTACAAAAGGAAGTAGCAATATTTGCCAACTGACTCACAGGCAATCAGGCTTAACCCTACCCATTGCTAACAATTAAGAATACATGACGTATGCAAAGGAAATTAGTCAAACACTATTTGTCCACCCTTACTCATTTACAAGAACTACCTGACATATCTAATTTGGATAAGACTTAAAAACTCCAGGTCTGAATACTGACCAATACCATCATCAAACAGGATGTAATCACTACGCAAAGTCTATGCAGGATCTTAAGTCTTGACATCGTGCAGAAATGATTCACCTTTTTAAGATCAAACAGTAAAACTAAATTTAACATTGTAAACAGCTACTGTAGTTCCTCTTTCGCAATTCACTGTAATAAAAGTATTTAACCTTCATTGTGCAGCTACTTCCTTTTCCTTATTAGGGAATGTGGGGGTTTTTTTGGTGCATGTTTTTTTTTTGGTTTTACACTCTGCAATTTGAAGAGTTATAATGTAGTTAGGCAAACTTCCTTGTGATTAAAGAAACAGTAAACATTCTAATTGGTTAATCATCTACATATTTACTTTAATTATTTGATTGCAATAGCTGGCAAGACTGTAGTATTTATCATTTCACAATATCTGGAAATATTTTCAAAAATTTCAAAAATGTGAATGCTCAGTACTTATTTTAGGCATATATTATACATATTATTATCATTTGTACAAGAAATTATATTCTATATGCTAACATGGACACAGATCTACACATCACAATTGGTTTTGTTAATTCAGCATTTCT
>KN885078.1:0-21165 GCA_000934455.1 Apostichopus parvimensis | reverse complement strand
ATTGTCCTCAGACGACGCCCGGTCAGTACCATTACATGTAGGGATGAGGAATGTTCACTACAACATTTAGTTCCTGGCAACATACATGTTATTTCCAACGAGTTTAAGAAATCTGGAGGATTCATGTCAATTGGGCGCGCGCGTACCATGCATTGAGGGTCATGTGATGTGTTCCAGGGTGGTATCAAACTGATATTTCTCTGTAGCAGTTCGAGAATAGTGTTAGTGACTTCGTGAAAGATTTGCACCAAGATGGATCGGACATGGGAACTAACGGCGTAAGAAGGTACTGGTACTTACGGCTCTGCTTCAGGCCTACGAAATAGTGTTAATATGCTAACGTTAGACATGCTGGCACAGAAAAAGTACAGATACATTGGGCTTGCTGTGGGGAAATGTTTAGTTCAGTGCAACCATGGAATTCTCTATGGAACAGAGCCTAATGCTGCTCGACGGGAATATTGCTATCACGTTAGGCTACAGGCACGGTTATTGCTAGGTAACGGGTGTCGTCTGCTGCTCTAAGCACGCATACACATTTACGTACTAGTTGGGTGAAATCATCATGCGTAATGGGGAGAGTAATATATTAGTACCACCCTGGAACACATCACATGACCCTCCATGCATGGTACGCGCGTACGCGTGTATTTACTGTGTGATAGTTCCTCCAGATTTCTTAAACTCGTTGGTTATTTCAGCGTCAAATTTTTAACTTACCTACAAGTATAGTAGAAATATCACAAATTACAATTAGAGTCGATCAACGCACGGAATACAACATGGGGTGTTATGTAACGTGGCTGTTGTAACTCGTATAATAGCTGCTTGAATCCACGTCCTTACAGCGACTGCGACCTTCGCTGCAATTAGCAAATTGGAGCACCCAGTTGTTTGTGATGTGGTACGGTACAGTTCACCTAACCAGGGAGCTGCTCCCTGACCTAACATATAGGAACAGTGTTTCGGTTCCGTAATGGGCATTATCAAGACGTAGGTTAAGTATCTACCTGAAAACAAGTAGACGCGAAATGGTAACAGTCAAACACAATTCGAAAGGATTAAATTACTGAAAGATTTGTAACGAGATTATACTGGACCAGTGACTGGTAGAATATTATGAAGCTTTGCAGACCTAGCATAGGCTAACTTTTGACGTTTGTGTAACCCCATTCGAAACTCGGCCTATGCTACTTAGCCAACAGCAGGCATACTGTAAACTAAGCTAGCCCATGTCAGCCATAGCCGGAAGTATTGTGAAGAAGCCTATCCTAGTCGTATGGTTCCATCAACGGAAGTAGCCCGGAAAATTAAAGATTTCCAGTAGCCATTCAAGGCTTAGCCTTACTAATTGTAACAAAGATAAGGCAATTTTACATTACAGGAGAAGCAGCTTACCAAAATGTTCCACGGGACATTTCTCGGATGTACTCTGATCTGTTTCATGTTAGTATTGTTACACTACTCTGGAGCTCAAACTGGAAAATGTGGACGAAAAGGTAAGTGCTACTGCTGAAAGTGAGAGTAGGCTAGATGTGAAAGGAGATGGAAAGTCCTATATAGCTTAGGCCATGCCCCCCCCCCCCCACCACGGATAAGTTAGTGAGTGGATGCTAACTTAGGGCAGGCTGACTAATGTAGTAAGGCCTGAACTATATAACTTCATTAGCCTATTCTTATTGCTTATTTGCCTCAATAGATTCATTCCCCCTTCCATCCCTGTAGCCGTAGGCTATTGCCATTTAAGCTATAGCCTTATAGCAGAAAATGTTTCCATGGGGAATAGTGTTCGACCGATTATATGATAATCGGTTTTACAGATTACTGATAAGTTCCCGTGACAATCGATTCCGATTACTGATTATTTCATCATTTTTGTGGAACTGGCCTAAAGTATGATTTGGTGTTATGCATGATTACCAACTTCTAGGCCAAGACAATCAAAGATGTAAATTGCACGACTTAACGTTTCACAGTAAAGATTAATGGAGCAAGTAAAGAAAACTAATACATGCATGGGGCGCTGTACGTTTATAACGAGGAGTCGCAATATTGCAATCCCGTCACAGCACAGTTAATGACAGTGCTGTACAGGCTACAGAAGGGGGGGGGGGGAAATAGTAGCCATTGGCTATGGAATGAAAAAAAGAAGAAGTTATGGACATCTTTTACAACTGGTATTATAACCGTTATCAGTGTTGCAACTCCAACATAAATAAAGTGAAAAGTATATCGCACTGAAATAAAATCGTTATTTCGTTAGCTGATATCAAAAGTTCGAAATATATAATCTGATATGAAAAATAATGTGTAAAAGTAATTTGTCCTGACGTTTCGATTCTAGCAGGATCGAAACAATTGAAAAATTATCACAGTAGCTTAGGTAGGAACTAGAGTGTAGACTCTTCAGGGCAAATTTTCACTGGTAGTCCGATAGTCTGATGATGAACAACATGTCTGTTCATACAACCAAAATCAGCTTTGGATGCACATCAAACTCAGATTGCATTGAAAATATGAGCAAATTTTAAAATTATGAATTGCTGTCACCCCCAAAGCTGGTGTTCTGATCACCAACCTACTGTACACATCTCTCCTTTAAGTGTATATTGAATAGTAACAGACCGGTCATTGTTAGGTTTTGGACCAAATTTGCTGTTCAGACAACCAAAAGACCTTATTGTCCAAGGGACTACAGAAAAAACCCTTTAAAATTTACCCAGCTGATCCTTTGGAGAGAATTTGCCATAACAGGCCATGTGTACAACTAAAAAGAGATCCCATGAAAATTCCATACAGTACGTAGGTCATCCAAAAAGCTATAAAGTCTTAAAAATTTCTTTTGCATTCTTAATCGTGCAATCACTTGTTACTATAAACAAATGAAAGTTGTCAGTACAACACATGTGATGTGTTGATCACCTACCGATTCCAGTGATATTTCAGTGAGGCAAGACTTAGTTAACAGCGAAATGTTACTAGCTTTGAAACGCGTGCAAAAACTCTATCTTAGGGTGCTTTTACACTAGATCCAGAAATATTGTTTCCAAGGACTATACAGAGTTAATCCGATTAATGTAGTAACACAGATGGACTATGGTGCTGGACAGACAGTTTTGCAGTGGCTGAATGAACGAAGCCAAAGCAGATGAAACTGAGCTACATATATACAAATTTATTTAAATCATAATTATAACTCATAGACAATGAGATAGCTTAAAGGGTGTGAAGACTTGGGCAAAAAGAAACGTCTAATGCCGGTAATCTGACCTAGTTTCGAATGAGGTGTACTGTAACTGAAGTGTTAGACACCACCATCGATCCCAGAAAATACACACACAGACAGTTTTATGGACAGACAGTTTTGTAGTGGCTGAATGAAGGAAGCCAAAGTTGATGAAACTGAGCTACATATATACAAATTTATTTAAATCATAATCATAACTCATAGACAATGAGATAGCTTATAGGGTGTGAAGACTTGGGCAAAAAGAAACGTCTAATGCCGGTAATCTGACCTAGGAACTAAAAGAAAGAAAACAACATTTCAGTAGAATAGCATAGGAAACAGTATCTTTCACTGACTGAAATGAACTTGGAAAACTCTGAGAATCCGAAAATGATATGGAAAATTTGCACAACTTAAAAAAAAAACATAACTTTCATGACATAAAGGGTGTGAAGACTCGCACAAAAAGAAACGTCTAATGCCGGTAATCTGACCTAGTTTCCAATGAGGTGTAACAGAAGTGTTAGACACCACCATTGATCCCAGAAAATACACACACAGCTTGCTACCATCGGTAATTAGACACTAGTGTACAGTCAGTACATACAGCTGCGGTCAATACCCACAGCACAGTGTAGAAACGATACAGGGATGGACATCTCAGGTCCAATTAAAGATAACAAGGTATCAGGTCTCATTACTGTCTGCATTTTGTAGCGACAAGAGAAAAAAACTTCACTTGCAAGCAACGGAAATTTAACTTTTTCAGAGCGCGGCAAAGGACGAAAAACTGAACCCAATCGTCAAAATCCCATCACAACAGCATTGGCAAAATACAATTTTTTTAATGATTAAGAAATATAAATCTATAGGCAGTATGAGAACAGAGCACACATAATTATCAGCTAAGAGTATTGTGACTTTGTAATACCCGGGGGGTGAGGCAACAGGGTGGTCACCCCCCCCAAAAAAAAAATTGAGAGAAAAGAGAAAAGGGGGGATCTTGAGCAGGAGAATTTGGAGAAAGACATGGGAGAGAAGTGGGAGAGATAGTTTAGAAAGTTTCAGAAGTGTGGAAGTTAACCCTCTCCCACCCTTACTCTTTTCCCCCTTCGCCCCCCCCCCTCCAGATGAAGAGATCTGGTTATGTCACTGTTTAAATCATTTATTATACTTGCATTTGGAAACTTTAATTTACATCCAGCATGAACAAATTTACAAGCTAAGCATTATGTACAGTATACATGGATGAAAACTCTGGGAAGACTTTCTGTGTTAAGAAGAACCTGCATGTTTAGTTTAGTTTAGTAGAAAAAAAGGATCAGGAGGGACACTCAAGTCCCCATCAAGGACCCTATAGGAGAACAAAATGAAGACGCAACCACTCAGACCTGATGACAATGCTTAAAGAGATACCTGCAATTTATATTTCATCAGTATAATATTGTTATTTTTTTCAGATAAGGTTCAGATGACTGTGATGTCATTCAAGTCAAAAGATGCTGGATCTGTTTCTACTCCTCTTCCTCACTTTGAGTGTTATCTTGGAGCAGGAGATGATGATGCAGCTGTGACTTCAATTAGAGCTTATAACACAAGAAATAGCGATGGCAGAGGTCAACCTGTCCCCACAGTGAGTGGTACCATGATCCCAGACCTTCCTGCAGACACAGCTGGATATTCTGTTTCCATTACCGGTGTTAATAACAATGCATTTGGTGTTTTCAATTGTACAGCAATGAAGGATGATAGAGAGGATACTACCATCATGAATATCTTCCTGCATGATATGGGTGAGTTTATTAATTGAAGCCCAAATACACAAAATCTGTTCAAATATTGACTATGTTTTTGTAACAGTGAATTTGTTTCTATCCTGCGTATACATGCAATAATTATACAACCTATTAAAACAGTTAAGTCTAAAGTAGCCACCACAGAAAGATCACACCATATAGTATCATAGCTAATTGATGGAGTGCAGATCGAAGCAATGCATTGATGGAATCAGCAAAAATGAGTGGGTCAAAATTAGTTTCCATAAATAGAGTAGCAGTGACCTAAAGAAGGTACTAAACTATAGAGAAATATGGAAATCCCTTATGCATGGACAATAGCCAAATCGTTTTAAATATGTGATCTCACCAGCATCACAGTGTGTTTGAGAGAGCTGTCAAGACGTTTATCTGGAAGGCTTGCTCATTAGCACCTGTGCATTGTCTGCCAATACGATATCCCCCATCCAAGTTCGACCATCTTAGTACAGGTATACAGAAATACTATTAAATATATATAATGGTTTATAACAGAAAAGTCTTAAGGAATAAACTTATCGAACGCTCAATTGTGTTAAAAGTTGCGAATACAGCCTAGCTACTATTGCCGATGAGGAAGCCTGAAAAAGCAAAAACAATTGTGTCTTTGTGTGTGTGTGTGTTGTTGCTCAGCATGCCTACTATAAGCCCAATGAAATGTATTTAGTAGCTGAAATGCAAAAATAAATCCAACATGAACATCTCAAAACTATGCATTAATCATCGAAAATCACTCTCCCTACAGCCTGATCGCACATGCAAGACCTCTAAGTGTGTGTATTTGCAATATCATGTGCAAAGCACATCGACCGATGAGTTGCCCTTGGTCAATTCTTCATATGCATGTGCACTAACCAGCAGTGGGCCAATGCTGTAAACTACATAAGTCCTTTATATACATGGACCTTCATGTATGTCATAAAAGTTGCACAAATAAAACTGCTGAAATATAAATCATGTAGCAATATAACTACAAGTTTGATGGGCCTAATTCCCAATTCGTCGGAGCCTTCGCGGCTTTCAACTGGGGTTACCCAAGTACAGATCAATGGTCAATGAACGTTGCAGTAACTTTCTAGTAGTGGGAATTGTGCAGAATTCGTACTTTGGTAAACAATTTGCAATGAACACACTGCATATATATTATTGACAGAGTCTCAGAGAGTTGCCATGGACTCTTTGAAAGTCAAATGTAGAACTACGTCACTTTCAGGTGGTGATAAAAATTAAGTTTATTAAACAATCATGTAAACATTGTACATTGTGTGTATGACATTTCATTAAGTGGGTACATTACTCATAAACCAGGGAATTGAAGTCTGATCGCCGCAGAAATAGCGGGGGCAGATAGGATGCCTTCACAAATGGTTTTGAAATATACCTGCATTGTCAAGAACAAAAGTTTTGTTTGGAGTAACAAGAGTTTATTATTTTACATATCAAATTTCACATGCAATACAAATTTTGCTAACACAAGCCTTTTTGGCTGATTTTGCTGACACAAACACTTTATCATACTTCAAACTCACTTACGTTTTGGAATGTATACTTCTATATTTCCTGTACACCTTTATAATCACACCTAAAACAATTCAACACCATAAATGTGCAATCTTGACATTACCCCGGCCATATTGAAGAATTTGGATGTCTTTTCAAGTCAATCAACATTCTGCAGATTTCCAATATTGTTATTATTTAAATCTAAATGATCACCCCTGATAGTACAACACGAGGGCCTATTGAAGAATTTTCGCAGGGATTTGGGTCGGATAAAAAACAAAATTGCACCGAGTGAGTATCACAGGTGTATGGGCTAGACTGTTTCTGATGGGGGTGGATAAGGGTGGGGAAAGGTACTTACAGTGATTTTCGAGCTCAAATATACCAGTCAGAAAGAGGAATTAGTTTGAGACACTGTAATGTAAGTAACACTGGACTGGAAAGTGATGGGGGTTATGAGCTGAAAACTTCTGGAAGTTGGATATTTTTAAGATAACCCTATCATTACTTTGCACAGAAATTTGCGAGCACAAAAAATGCATCTTGAAAAGAGAAAGATAGACTTATGCTAGTCGTAAAGTTTTGGAGTCCAGAATAAGTATAACCTCAAGTGTGTGTTTATAGCGAGAGGAGGCCGGTGGGGGGGGGATTCAAATTTTCCTTACTGATTTAGGTAAGGCCTGAATCTTTACAAGGTGGGGTGCTGCCTACACTGGGTTCATTGAAGCAGACAATCATGTATGGGGTCTGCCACTGGATGGTGAAACTTTGTTTGTTTCACAAGAATCAACTGGGAAAATGGATTTAGGAAGATAAGATTGGTGGAATATCCCCCCCCCCCATGCACCTCTCGTCACATTCAGATGTTCCATCATACAGCAACAAAATCTTAGAAAGAGGGATCACGAAATTTGTTCTTGTCTTTAAGCAAATTATTGAGGTACTGAAACTTATACCCCTTAACCAACAATCAGTACCACAAGCTATCACTTCAGGATTTTTTTCTCCATTTCATGCAAGTTCAGCAATTCAACTTTTTTATTTGGTCAAGCAATTTTACCCAGGACGAAAGTGGCCAAAAAAATATTTATAACTCAGCGTATACATGTATGCCATTATACATCAATCATTTGTGGAGTACAGTACAGTGACTTATGACAGTTTTGATGGAAATAAGTTTTTAGGGACTTTCATATAAAACTTAAACGGGTTTCAATATGATCATGTTGAGAAAATCGGTATTTTCAAATATTTTGTTAGTCATGACATGCTTTCATTATTTTAATTTCTGCCTCGAGAGATCGCAGAAGGATGCTATGCAGTAGTACAGTACAGCAAGGAAACGAGTTACAACAATATTTGCACACATGGCTTCGTTTCAGTTGTATTTTGACAGTGTGTCATTTATTCTGTTCATTAACATTAATATCCAGAATATAGCACAACTAAAACGTCCTAGTTACAGTCTTTGTGGTGTTTCTTTAAACCCTGCAAAATTATATGTAATCAGAACGTGAGTACTAAAAATATTTTCTGCTCGCAGTTGATGTCCATATATACAGTAGACGATTTTTTATCTTGATTTAATGCTTAGTTGTAGCGGGGTTTTTGTGCATTTGTGAGAATTCTGAGTTAACCCACGCACAAGCTTCTTGCAAGGTTTGAGATCTTGTGAAGTCTTGAATAAAACAAGTTGCCTATTGCCCCTCGGGTAAGAGCCTACAGTAGATACAATTAACTAATCATTTAGAGAATATTGAAAACTGGGATTAACCGCAATTGTATCTTAAAAAGTGTTTTACCATAATATGAAGAATATTTCACCAACATAGGATGCCATATATGGTGGTGCACAATAACAGTGTCCATAGTTTCTTTCAATAGCGAGGTTGCTACAAAAGTGACATTTAAGTGAGCCAAATTGATAACTAGCTGCTACTGTTAGGCTATTGTATGCAATGTACAAGCCTGCCTGTCCCGCAACTACAGTAGTTCCTCTTCCTTGTACCACAAATAGTCCACAAATTATTAAGTGATTGCAGTGGCTGCTAATACAACTTATATACTTGCTTATTGGAAAGACATCCGTCAAAGCTCATCTAAGCGTTCTAAACAAGTGTCCGCAGTAGTACATGTATGTCATGTACAGAGTCAATACAACCATTGACAGAGGTGAACCCTTTGTAAATATTTCTGTTTGTTCTCTTCACTTTCTCCCTTTATTTCCAAAAGATGCAATTCTGAATCCAAAGGTATCAACATCTTCTTTTTGCAAACAAGCCGTAGACATTGAGGGCTTCTAAAATTAAATTCATGTCCAATCGAAGTAAACATGTAAGTCACTGCAGACAGTAGTAATGATAACTGTTAATATGCAGGGAAATATTTAGTGTTCAAATATTGTGTACCAGTTTTGAAGACTCTGAATCTTGTGTATATTATACCATGGTTCCTGTCTACAAAGACTGCTGTTCACCTTTGCACAGTTTGTGTAGCAATTTGCCCCAAAATGTTGCTATGCATTTTGTGATGCGATGCAAGATAAATTATTACCTGATATGATGAAAGAAGATATTCATTGCCAAAACCACTTTGGTTGCTATATTTTTTCAATTTATTCTTGGTTATTTGTTTTCAGATGTGTAAAGTATTTTAACACATTCAAAAATAGAATATTTTCTGTGTTTAACATTTCTTATTTTCATTTTGCTGTGAGTGGGCAACTTCTTATTCTTGAAAACAATATACAGTATATGTGGCTCACTAACATCCCTTTTGATGTGCCTGGTAATTGAAAAGTAACAGTATGGACCCTCACATAATGCACATAGAAAATAATTGGAAAATACAGGTATTATATAGGTATTATTATGCTTTATTCTGCAAAATGTGAACACTATAATACCCATGGTTTAATTCTCATTTATCTTTGTTTGGTTTGCTGACAGTTTCCTGATAATTACTGTATACAGTAAACATGAAATGAACCTGAAACATGATTACAACCAATCTGTTATGACATGAAAAATTTTTCTAAGAGATCTACGATTCATTCTTGTTAAGTTACGTGTTTGCTTCCAAGTGTCGAAAGTGTTTCACTTTTGTAGCGTATTTTGTAAGCCGCGAGCTCCTAGCGGGGCGCGATGTTTCTGTTACGTAACTCTACTCTCTGTTAGCTTACGTCCCACCCTACTTCCTCCTATAGTTGTTCGTTTTTATACGTTAGACTATTCTCGTTATCTCTCCTTAACGTGGGTGTTTCAGACATGTCTCGAAGCCACCTTAAATGTGTGAATTGTTCACTGTTCCGATCGGGCGTGGGACGACCACGATCTATGTCCTAAATGCAGGACTTGCAGTCGCAGAGACCCTTGTCTGGTCTGCATCGTATTCACACCGACACAGTGGCAGCATATCGATACCTGGCTAGCAGGCCAGGACAATCTAGATCGATCACCAAACCCACACAGTCCCCCTGGAGAGGGGGTTGTTGGAGAGTCAGAGGCCGAGGAAGTACGAGAGTTGGTGGGAGTGGAGATGGAGAGAGGCCATGAGAGGGCCGGAGAGAGAGGGAGAGAGAGAGGTGGAGGAGGAGAGTTTGCCACCCAAGGTGCCGGCGTTGTCCGGATGTAGTACCAAGGGCAAGGCTTCGGCCAACAAAAAGCCCATGAGAAAGACGGCCAGAGCGGACAGTCCGCCCGGGTCGCAGAGAGCGGCACCCAGTGTGGTGCGCGCAAAGAGAGGGGCTCCGGAGAGCCAGGGTCCGGTGAGACCTCAAAGGAGACCGGAACCGAGATTCGGAGATTCCGACCAGAACGGACAAAAAGTCCGGGTCGAGGAGAGTGGTACCCGACGTGGTACGCACAAAGAGATGGGCTCCGAGAGCCCGGGTCCGGCGAGACCCGAGGGGAATCCGGAACCTAATGTCCACTCCGGATCCGAGAAAGAGGAGAGTGGAGAGAGACAGGAGAAGGAGAAATTGCTCCCCCAAGGTCCCGACGCCGTTCGGATTACATGACCAAGGGGGAAGGCAAGGGCAAGGCTCAAGGCCAATAAAAAGCCCATTAGAAATTCCGACCGGAACGGACAGAATGTCCGGGTCGAGGAGAGTGGTACCCGACGTGGTACTCACACAGAGATGGGCTCCGGCGAGACCCGAGAGGGAGCCCGAAAAGAGAGCCAGCCCCGAGAGACATCGGTGCCGAGAAGCGATCGCAGCCACGGCCAACCTGGCCACGACACCACGATCAATCTGAGACCAAAGAAGGGAACCTGATTTGTTCCCCGGTGAGGACGTTCTGGTTTGCAGAGCGTCGGCCAACCTGTCCGACATAGACGACGAGGTCGACCCCCTAGATTTCGGGGTTACAGAGGACGGTTCCTCCTGCTTCCCAGAGGAGGAAGAGTCCCCTACGTCGGGGAGAGTGTTGCCCCCCTGAACTAGCAGCTTGAGCTGCGACGATCTTCCGGAGACTCCTAGGGCCAGAGGAATCGGAACCACAACCTCAACGGGAGACATCTTCATTCCCCGGCTCGTGTTTCCAAACGACAGGTTCGCACCAATTGCGGAAAAACACCACAATCGCTACACCATTACCCGCTACACATCCCAAATGTGTGTTTAACAAGTAACAGCAGAAACCAGGACATGACATAGATTTCCTGGGCATTCATGGGTCATATTCCTCCTCGCTAGTGATACTCCTTTCTAATTATAATTCATCGCAGGTGTTGCTCATATGTGTAGGTTTAAAACCTTACTTTTGTTTAAAACACTTACTTGTGGAACTCACTTCCAGAACATGTTAAAATGCGCCAGACTGAATGGTTTCAAATCGGTTCTCAAGACGTGTTCTTTTTACTTAAACGTCTTAGCCCTAGCAAACTGCCAGGAAGAGAACTTTCTCGAACCTGCCAAACTGCCAGGAAAACGGAAACTTCTTAGAAAGTTGGCAAACTGCCAGAAAAATATGTAACGCTGTACATTTGTTAAGAGAGGAGGGGGGCCAAGCAGTCACCTGACAAACCTGGCACTCTGCCAGGAAAACGTAAACTTCCTAGAAACTTGGCAAACTGCCAGGAAAATATACAACGCTATACAGTACAGAGAGGAAGGGGGCCAAGCAGTCACCTGGCTTGCAACGTGTGAGCTCAACTTGTGCTGCAACGAGCTTTCGACTATGTGAGCGATCCCATGGAATAAGCTTCTCTATTTTGTTGGTGATTACCAAGACAAACGCGTTAGTAACTTGGAGAAGGGGTAGGATAGAACCCCAGCAAAGTTACAAGCGCTAACACGCTCCGAACATACAGTATGCGCTTCATGAATAATGTTCGATGTTCCGACATTTTAACCAGAGTTGCATTTCGTAGCACCTGATGGCCTAGCCGTGACTACGCACTAGGTGGTTTCAATAGGAAGTTGGAAACTTTTACTGTACTACGAAATTGACACATCTCGACATGAAGAGATTTGAGAAGTAACGGGTACGTTGTCATAACATTTAATACGTGTTTATTACATTAAATGTGGTGTTGTAAAAACGTCGACATAGCATTTCTATGAGATATTGACGTTATATTAATGATATATTAATGTCTTAACGAAAATTGTTTTGAAATAATAGCCCGTAACTGTTTTCGGTGACATATTTCTTACACCACAAATAACGTTATCATAAAAAAAGACGAAACGTTTAATAATGCTTTTGTGTTTGCTGAGTAACTCCCCGGGCTCCTTCAAGCAGCCAGGGATTAAATTCTACAAACCCACCCTCTCACTATCTTCACGGTTCCTGTTGGGAGTTTGTTTCTGATGGGTAGATCTATAGCTCAGTTAGCTCAGTGGTTAAAGCCGGTGCCTTTCAAGCATAAGGTCCCCGGTTCAAGTCACTCCAAGATTAATGTATGTCGCCCAGTTACAGAGTTGTTGACAACTCATAATCATGGACATTAAATATGAATGTAAGAGACTGACTTCGGTCAGCTTGTGGCTTTGATAAGCCAATGAGGCTTCTTCACAAGTTCCTACTTGCAGGATGATCTAAAATACATACATAAATACATATAGTTGTAGGAGTCACATATAGCAGTTGTAGCATTGACTAAGATTCTCATTTTTTTGAGAGCACTGTGGTCAAGTGGTGAAGGCAGTGGACTGGTGATCTAAGGCTTGCATGTTTGAGTCCTGACCAGATCATTCCGTTGTGTCCTTGGGCAAGGCGCTTTATCTCCATTGCGTCTTTCCATCCAGGAGGGATTTGTCTATATGTTTGACAGGTTATCATTGACCAGGGTAATATTGTTAGGCGCCTCTGGCATCGTTATCGGTGGCTAGGTTTGCGCTTTATCAATCCTCAATATTATTATTAATAATATTTATCATGGAAAGAACCTCTATTAAACCTCCCTGCAGTGTACAGCTTAGGTCTACATCGTCAGGGCTTTCCTTTTCTTCAGAGCTTTTCTGATTACAAATGGTTGATAACTGAAGGGGTCATCAGCGGTACCGTGGTACTACAAGCAGTACTGCGAGTGCTGCGGTACTGCGAGCGCTAACAAGTTCATCATACAGGCAACTGTCCTTGACTTCTTTAGCAGCAGATACAGAGAAACCGCTTTCCTACACCACAGTGGCGTCAGCAGGGCAAAGGATCTGCTCCAACACGCTATCCGCAAAAGATGCCCATATCAGGTTTCATGTACTTTGGCCTCGCTCTCAGTATGGGGGGGGGGCTCTCTGGAGTCCTTCCACGCCCAAATACGGGGCACTTTGACCACCATCCTCTCAGACAACACGATGGTGGTGGCATAGCTACATCAACAGACAGGATGGCACCAGGTCAGAGAGACCCTCACCACAGCTGCAGAATCTAGCGTGGCCCTACAGGCCTCTCATATAGCCAGAAAGGAGAATGTGATGGCAGATGCTCTGCCCAGGGGACAGCTCGACCCCGACAGGTGGATCCTTTCACAACGAACATGCGGCAGGTTTTTCCACATGTTCGGCAGACCTCTGATAGACCTGTTTGCGAAACAGCAACAATGGGCTGCCCATCCTTTGTTCCAGGCAGTCCCACCTACAGGCCTTCCACATAGCGCCAGGTCCCTGTCGTGAGACGGACTGGAGGCTTTCATCTCCCCCCTCTTGGCAAGATCAGCCAGGTACTTAGGGAGATCCACCATTCCGGGGGCAGATCCACCATAGTGGCCCCGCTGACCCTGGTTCGGGATAAATTCTCCAGCTCCTCGCGGACACACCGGCGATCCTGCCGGACACACCACGTCTGTTGTCCCAGAGACGGGGCGCTGGCTCACCCAGACAGCAAGGGCCTACAATTAGTTGCCTGGAAATTGTCCGGTCTTCCCTCAGACAGAAAGGACTTTCGCCGCCAGAGGGAGAACAACCGTGACGACTTTTTTCCCACCTACGGAGATTCGGAGTATGCCGAACGAGACAGACTCTGCCTACCATGGCCTCTCTAACCTTGAACGCCGACCCCTTACTCACACTGTTCCAAGAAGGGAAGCAGGTTTTCGACGAATCGACGATCAAGAACTATCGTTCGGCTATGCCGCCTTCCATCAGGGCTTCCTCTACGGCTCCACGCCAGGCAACAACGGCACGCCTTGACTAAGGCACCTTACAATCCTAGGGTTTGTGGGGTGCCGATAGTTCCCGACCCATCCTTCTTTGCCAAGAACCAGGTTCGGGCTCTCCTACCGGGAGACATCATCATCCCAGAGATCAAGACCTTCTCTTTGATCCCCAAGGACAGACTATGGTTTTCCTGTTAGGGCACTGAAGTGGTACCTCAACAGAACACAAGATCTCTTGGGTACTTCAGTTCGAGAACCAGGGGGTACGGATGGTTCCAGACCCATCTTTCATCGCTAAGAACCAGGTCCTGGACTTCCTCCCGGGTGACATCTTTATCCCGGAGATTAAGACCGCCTCCTCGATTCCAGAGGACAGACAGACAGACTGTGGTGTCCCGTTAGAGCACTTAAATGGTATCTACAAAGGACGGAAGAACTCTGAGGTACTTCAACTTCCCTCTTCATCCTACCTCGAGCGCCTTACTCAGCGGCCTCGAAAGATACCTTGTCTCGCTGGCTCGTAGAAATCATCCGCCCGTTTGCGACAGGGCCAGGCAGACCAAGGGCCCACAATATCAGGGGTGTCGCTACTTCGACAGCCCTGTTTGCAGGAATACCAGTGGAAGACATACTCAAGGCGGCGGCTTGGAAAACTGCAACCACTTTCGTCGCCTGTTACTTGTCGGACACTCTACAGGCCGAGTCAGCATTTGGTCGCTCGGTGATGCGAGGTCCGGGTGGTCCTAGGTCCCACCCCTCGGGCCTCCCACCATCGGGCAGTGCCACTCGGTGCTAAGGTTGTGGGGAGACAGGTAAGCGGGGAGCGAAGTAAATATTATAAAACTTACTGGTTTATATATTTACAAGTGACCTGCTTACCTGTCTCCATTTCCCGCCACCCTCCCCCGAGGGAGGTGAGACGCAGCCGGACGGAGGAGCGGTCGTTCGACCTGACTCTTGACTCCTAGCGTTCTCGTCGATAGACATCGCTACCCACGGGGTCGCCTGCGGCTACTTGTCTATCGGTGAGTGTTGTTAACTTAAGTTGTTGTTGAAATGTGATGCCAAGCACAAAAACATCAGTGTCTGGGCTTACTATTGTAATATGCTCTGTAACTTGCTCAGCCTTAAATGCAGCATGCAGATACATTCTGGTGTCTGCTTCTTCATGGGTCAAGGAATTGCTGGAATGTCAATATAAAAAAAATTGTTTCAATTGTTCTATGTAGTAATTTTACTGATGGTTATTGTGTGACTAAAAGATCCTTTGCCCTTTTTTTTTTGCTAGCAGTCTCATCCAGTAACATCTGATTTAGAAAGGCAACTATGAATGAAATTTGGAAAATTATGAAGATATACTTTTTTAATAAAAGAAAAAGGAAAAAGCCTAGAAGATGTTTGCTATGTGCAAAATGCATTGTTTTCTTCTGAAAATATGACAGATTTTTCCAGATTTTACACATCCCATTTGTTACTTTTAATGAGACAATAGGGCAGTTACAGCAGTAGTTGTGTAATTTATTTGTAAAAAGTTACCTTGATACAAACATGAAGCAATATTGTGAGGCTATTTTGCAAGAAGAATGAGTTTTTCAGTCTACTTCAGATCTACTTCAGATCTACCCGCAGGTATTTCCTGAACCTACTGTAGCAGTAGTACTACAGTTAGCCTTATGAATGATCTTCCTGTTCTACACCACATTATGGCAACATGTTTATGTCTTTGAATTCATTATGGGAACTGTATGGCTGAGTCATTTCTGTTGGTGGACTTGAACCACCTGCAAAGTAAATTCTGCATCACCTGAACAGATTTTTGAATTGCCAATATAGTTACCGAAAAAGAAAGAAATCAAATGCACTAGAACCATGTTAACTGGGGTTGGTTAAATCATGCCTAAGTGTGACCATTTTGTGAACACAAGTAACTTCAAATGCCAGTGTCTACAGTGTAAGAATTTTCAATTACAGTTACCATGTACATACCTTACAACTTCCCTAACACAGAAAGCCTATAGGCTACAATCGTCGACAAAAATAGATGGGACACCCCACTCCCCGTATCAATGTTGCAGTTTCCCCTTACAGAAAAGACGAGCTTGCCGCATGCTTGTAGAGAGCTTGCAGAATCATGATGGTTGCAAGCATGCAGCATGCTTGCAATTGGAACAATTGCAAGCTTGAAGCTATGGCAATATGCTTGCAGTGGACTAACAAATTGAGCTTACGCATGTGTGCGCGAGCTTGCAGCATAGTTGCGCAAGCTTGCTAATGGATGATTGCGCAAGCTTGCAGTATGATTGCACAAGCTTGCAGTATAGTTGCGCAAGCTTGCCAATAGATGATCATGCAAGCTTGCAGTAAAGTTGCGCAAGCTTGCGAATATATGATTGCGCAAGCTGACCATTTCCCTGCTGCACGTTGAAACAAGCTTGTGACGATTGCAAGCTTACCGCATGCTTGCAGTTGGAACAAATGCAAACAAGCGCAAACTTGTGAGAGCTAGCGCAAGCGCGCCATGCTTACATTATGTTGCGATCTTCTGCACGCACTGGACAATCTAATATAGGATTTGTGCAAGCTTGTGCAAGCATGTGCAAGCTGGCGCAAGCTTGTTTTAATTGGCTGTCAAACTACATTTTAATATATGATTTTGACAATCCAACAAGTGTTAGATGCTCTTTTAACTCTTCCATGTGTTGTTAAATTTACAAAGAAGTTAAGACATGACAAATAACATTGTTTAAGTCTCTTTGCTATAACAAAATCTGTATTGAAAACAATCTGAAGACAGCTCAAAAGAAAAACAAAACAAAGAAACATGAACTAATTAGCCTTTTTGGAGTTCAACCCCCTTCTAACTGTGGCACATTTGCTGTTTATAATTGCATTCATTTCCTTTTCTATAAGGGCAGGTTTCCCATCTGTTTGTTTGAATTTCTTCAAAATGTAATGTGCAAAGAGACCAAGAAAGAAAAATAATGTATCATTTATTATTCCGTTTAAAGAGACACAAAACATAACATCTTCAAATAACAGTGACGACTTACTGAACAAGTCCCTCATAGTTATAAAAATAAAAGGTTTAAGAAAGAATTATCTTTGGAAGGCTGTCAATTTGTTTTAAATTGACATGAGTTTGAAAGTTCTTAAATCTGACAAAGTTGAATCATGAGAAAAGCAGTCAGATCTCTACTTAGTTATCAATATGGGTACCAACCCTTGCACTTGGGGATGCCTCACATTTTGCTTAGATAATTCCATTACAATTTTCACAGAATACCACCTCCCCTAAACTTGTGCTAAAAGGTGTGGAATTAAATAGACAAATTAACTGGAAAAATATTGTGAAACATGGTAATCTAAATTCCTTGACCTTGAGAAGAGAACCTCTAACCTGAAAGCCCTCCCCAAAATCACATACACCAATATCTTTAAACCACCAATAAATCTTGTAAACTAATTGAGGAAATGGAACAATCTTAATGGGCAAAATTATCTATTTCCATAAAAAGTAAACTACATGCATATATTGTATGTGGTTCAAGACCCTATTTATTTATGCCCCTTGTTCATGAGGCCTTATATGTCTCTCTCCACCCCTCTAACTCCTAACCTCACAATTGTAAAGATTAAAACCTTTATTTGTGTTAACAACCAGCACCCCCCCCCCCTCCAAAAAAAGGCAGTCCCTAATTTTAAAGCCACCATCAAGTTTACTGTGGGTTTTGAGTCCCATGCTCCCCTCCCATGTAGTTTCTTTGAATACACTAAAGGAAATCAGTGAACATTTTTTAGACCAATGATACATCAAAGTTCTAACCCTTGATTGCTGAAAGCTTCTCACTGTCCAGTGGTGTGGAGGTGCCCTCACTCTTTTTGTTGGCTGCAAGTCTTGCACCCATGGCACATCCATTTGCCAATTCCTGAGGTGTGAACACTGCCTCTAGGAGTTTCCTCAGCATTAATTCTGGTTTCTTGCGAGAAACCCTATGAATAAACGAAAGCTGCATCGCTGTTAGTGTGATTCCACTTCCTTTGGAAAGTTCAACCATAGGCTGCAAAAACAAAAACAAAGACAAAGTCAAAGTCAAAGACATGCAATGGAAAATGACATGAAATGGAAATTTCATACAAGTTTTTCTTTGATTGTTATGCAGTACAGAGCACAGAGTGTAAAAGACATAACCTGATATTTGATTTAAACCAGAAAGAACAGAAGTTTAAATCGTGCTTGTATGTTTTCTGTATTGCACCATCTGTCATTGTCATGGTCAAAGTGAGGCAGCTTAATTCCTTACAATGAAAGTAGCAATTCTCAAGTCCTTCAGACAATTTGAAGAATCACATCCCCGAAGGAAAAAACATTTTCTGAGGAGTCAAAGAAAGTATTATTTGGGTACATGCAATCCATGTGGTTAAAATATAAAAATATACTGAATTTGGTCCAAAAGATCAGTTCCTCTTCCAGTATATCATTGGTTCTGAAGTTAAACCTGCGAGTCTTAAAGTCCAACTAACATCTTGGACAATATACAGACCAAGTTTAATGTTCACTCACCTTCTTAACCTCTCATGTTTACATTTTTTTTAAAGATTTTTCTGACTGTGACATCAAATGACCTTGGCTCAACTGCATGAAAACCAATCATCTAATACCATAAACAAACTTTAATCTTTGTAGAGTTCATATGGTCTGCCAAGTTTGACCTCAAATGACATTTGACTTCCAGGAAAACCAACAGCATTTGATTATAGATGATATACTGTACCCATGTCTGTTCAGAAAACCCAATCATCTTCTTTTGTGCTGATACACATGTATGTAGCTACAATCACAGTATTTCAAAGTGATGACTGCTTTGCAAAGTATGATTAGGTTAAAAAAAGACCAAAACAAACACCACATGTGTTTACAAAAAGAACACAGTTGATCGTTTTGAAAGATAGATTGACAATGCATGTGCACCAAGGCCATACTATGCTCATAAATCGATAATAATGCTTGTTGTGTTGGTCCTATATTTTAATTTGCCAAAAAATTGTGAAATGCCAATATTTCAGAAAAGAGGTACAAAATGTGATTGCCTACCAGCTCTAAGAGATGTCTGGATTTTGTCAACAATGGATTTATACAATCAAATGCTTTCTGTATAGCTTAATGAACAGATGAACCCAAATTTCATAAATGGAATAGAATACCATCCAAAGACTTTGGAAATTAAGAACCAACTGCAATAACATCAGCGTCCCTGTGAACAAATGTGAAAGTGAAAGAAGGCAGCGAATTCAGCACATAATAAAGAGGACTCACTGGTTTATCTCCGAGCTTGACTCCTGCAAAGAGTCCACGAGATGAAGTTGCAGTGGATGATGGGGTTGATGTGGTTGCACGCTGTGGGGAGACATCTACTTCTAGATCTATAGTTCCTTCAACAGGACTGCATGACTCCAGACTCGCCTCCTGCTGGACTGGAGATGAAGAATTGTAGCTCTTCTGAGCCATCGAAGCAATGTCTCCCAACAACTTTACCTTCTTTGGTGTCAATTCTACCGTGGAGAAATAGATAAAAATTTACCATATCGTAAAAGTAGTGAAACTTATAGGTTATTCAATTATTTTGATCTGGCAATAGCCAGAACCAAGTGATATATTCACATTATGTGACAGCGAAAGGAATAGGGCAGGGTAAGAATAAAAGATAACAATTATGGATCCTACCACAAGACTACATTTAAGTTCACCCAAGTTTAATAACAAATTTTCTTATACTACTAATTTTTCTAAAACCAAATCATTTTTCCAGTCCTGATAAGTATCCTACAATCACTCTTGCACTGATGTACTTCTATTGCATAATTAATTACCATTTTGCAAAGTGCAATCTAGTTCAAAAGACTTAAACACTGAACAACGAAAACACAGTTGATCTTTTTGAGGATAGAATGGCTATATGCCTGCACCAAGGTCAAAATCACCCAAAGCAAACCCATTGATGTTCCTCATTGTTTTGGTAAAATTTTTTAATTTGATCATACTTTACAAAAATAGTCAAAAAAAATTGAAAGAAATACATAAATGTGATTGTGGTCTAATCAACTGCTCCTTAAGACACTATTTGATCTTCTTAAAAAGTTTTTACAATCAAACACAACCTTGGGCTTTAACAGTAGCTCTTGTTAGTAAAAACTCAATTCAACAAATCCGTTAGTTGTGACAAACAAACTTAATTTTGATCAATTGCAAAGTCTAGATGTTCCTCTGGCAGAGCTGTAAGAAATAGAAACTAAAGCCAAGCTTACTTACCTACAGAAAATATTGAGGTGCTTGGTGATGCAGCTATATTGCACCCCTCTCTATCTATATATTTCCTTTTTGCTGCGGCAAGTTCTTTTTCGTGTTTCACATTAAGGTCAAGTACTTCCTTCTGATGCATGTCCATCATGTCCTTAACTGTAACGGACTGCTCATCCCTTTCATCCTGCATTAGAAGGAGCTCTCTTTTGGCTTCATCCAACTGTTCTTTCAGTTCCCGGTTCTCTTCCGTCTTCTGCCCACATTGTCTGCAATCTTTTGAACTGGAAGCAATAGCTTCCCGAAAAGTCTTCCTCTGAGCCTCAAGGGCTTCATTCAGGTTTGCCTTTGAGGCTACCTTTCGTCCATCCTTCTTTGGCACTGGGCACTGAGGAGTTTCCTTGGTCAGTTTATCCACAGCTGACAGCTGACTTTCCCTAAGCCCTTTGCTCACTGCCTTCTGTTTTTGGCGTAGTTCACCAAGGTTTTCTGTCAACAAAACAAATCAAAAGTTCCAAACATTAATTATTTTAGGAGTTGGACAATTAAACAATTTGGGAGAGAACAACTGTATTGACATTCCATAATTTTCACCTATTTAAGAACTTTTTACTGTACCCCATAAAAGTTACAATTGAGTTGTATTACGTTCTAGTACTAACAATGTGAGATTTTTACAATTTTCACTTTTAAAGCTATCGAGCTACTAGTTTTGTCTAAAACGA